>ML777166.1:1747571-1794841 GCA_009831015.1 Picea engelmannii
CAAGAAGGATAATAAATTATCACCAAAGTACTATGGCCCTTATAAGGTGTTGCAAAAGATCGGTACTATGGCATACAAATTGGAGTTGCCTGCATCTTCACGAGTACACCCAATTTTCCATGTTTCATGCTTAAAGAAGGTTATAGGTGACAAGATCCCAGTTCAAACTATATTTCCAGAACTTGACGAGGAAGGAGAAATCATATTGGAGCCTGAAGCCATCATTGACACAAGAATTTGCCCACTGAGGAATAGATCCATTTCAGAGTATCTCATTAAATGGAGGAAACTACCGGCTGAAGATTCCACTTGGGAAGATGAGTCTTTTATACAGAAGAATCCAGAGTTACTCAAGCGTTGCTGACAACACTTGTCTCAAGGGGAGGGGCATGTTAAGCCCTAATATTGTCTCATTACCCCTTAATTGGGGCATATTATATTAGTAATGTTATTTTATTTATGTCGGCTTTAGGCCATTAGTTGTATTATACCTCCTAGTCTCCTATATATACCAAGGAGACATTTTCATTTTGAATCATCTTGTACTTGAACATTTAAGTGGGGTAAAAGGAGGTTTCCCCCTCGAAGAGGCTTATTATCTGAAATTATCTCTTTTTCAAGGCGTTGAGTACTTTTTTTGAGGTTTTTCTATGCTATATTGATATTTGGTTCTTAACGTTTTTCCTTGCTTCAATTTTATTACCAATTCCATGTACTACAAATCTTCTTTTGCAGCTTGTTGAGGGGTCGGAAATCCTTTAACTCAATAGTAGGAACCAAACCCGCTTAAGAGGCCCAATTAGAATCATAAGCATTTAATGAGTGAAATGGTTCTCCAGATCTTTTATTCAACCAATTTATCGATGGGATTTACGGGTGACTGACATGTGTATTTTTCTATTCCCTTGGTGCTAGAAGGAGGGCCTGATGAATGGATGGATAAAATATTTCTGATAATATATCCCGCATAGCCTGTAGATTCAAAACAATCCACATGCATGGCTAGTCATTCTCAAGACAACCCACATACAAAGAGTACTCCTGAAATGAGTAACTCACCTCAACACGAGGAAGCATCACACCTTGTCCTGAAATACCTTATGCTCTCCCCCATGAGGAGTTGAACTAGTTCAGAAGAATCATAAGAGCGCACGTCTGACAAATTGGAGTGTTACCTTTAGCTCCTTTACTTCCTCATAGAAAACAAAAAAGCAGACCAATTGTTGACACCCCTGGCCAGGTTTTTTCTCACACGGTAGAAGACCTAAAAATTTTTGCCCTTAATGAGATTGAACAACCCCTTAATCTAATCCTCAAAACACCAGTTGGTAACTACTCCGAACCTGACAATTTTGAATTTGATGGAGAAGGGTCTAACTTAGATCAATCATCTTCTGAATCAGAAGACATGGGGGATAATAATTACAACAATGAAGAAAGGGGAAATCAACATCAAAATAATCAACCATGGTTGACCATAGATGCTCTGGAAATCCCAGGATGGGTGCATAACCTACCCCAACATCTAGAAAAATTAGTCCCCAAATTTGATCCTGAAACCTCCGGATTGCCTGACCATATCAATAAGTTCATATTTGCTATAAGATTGATGAACATACAAAATGAGGATGTAGTGTGTAGGATTTTTCCCTATACCTTTGAGAATTCAGCCTCAACTTGGTATTTGAAATTTCCAGTTGGATCCCTAACTAGCTGGACGAAGTTTCAAAAATATTTCTTAGAAAAATTTGCAAAAGAAACCACCACATGAGATTTAATGGTTGAACTTTTTGCTGCCACCATGAGTCCAAAAGAGAAGGTTAAATATTTCAACCAACGATTTACCACTATCCTGAAAAAATTTCAACCCGAAGGTAAACATACCCAGGAGCTTCATATTGAGGTATACGCTAATGCTCTCCCTGCTTCCATCTCCATGTTCATAAAAAGGGCTACCAAACATACCCTAGACGAAAATTTTGAGGAAGCTAAAATGATTGAATTCCAAATGAAAGGATGCAAAGAAGGTCATATCTCACTGACGAATAAAGAAACCCAACTTCTGTTGGAGTTACTTCACACATACCTAGGATTTATTTTTCCTAAGGTTTTTATTTGTTTATTAGTCATAATTAGTCATTATCCAGTCTCCTATGTTTTAGGAGAGAATATTCCACCTGGAGAATATTCTCTTTCAGTTCACACTTCAGTTTGACTAGTTGAGTTGAGTTTAAATGTTGCATTGGGATCATCACCATGCAACATTGGGATCATCACCATGATAATTCGACCTTGCCTTGGTATCATCACCAGAGTGGCGCATTAGCCTTGATTCCCTCAGTTAACTCCTCACTACTCTTTGTTCAGTCAATTAACTGAAGACTAGTTGACTAGTTAACTCAACTAGGTGGCAGTTCACTTCCGTAACTGCCCGAGAGACTAGAATATGTGGCAGTTCACTTCCATAACTGCCCGAGAGACTAGAATATGTGGCAATTCACTTCCATAACTGCCCGAGAGACTAGAATATGTGGCAATTCACTTCCGTAACTGCTTGTGTGTGTCCAGATCACTCTATACCACCACTATGGCGACTTGGTTCACCTAAATTCGAACTCATTGAGTTATACCGAGTATATCATGTGTAAATTATTCATTATTCATAACAGTTAATGAGAATTCTTTCATTCTTTTCTCTCCTTCTTCTTCTTTCTCCAATTCTCTTTGCAAATGTGTGTATTATTGTTTAGCTAGATCTATTCTGTGCAAGTTCAACACATTTACATGGTATCAAAGATGACAGACTGCTAAGCAAAAGCTACACCAATTTTTTTTTGCAGGTACAAAAGATTGAAGACAAAAAAAAGATGGATTATTCGCCAAAAATACTTCTCACGCCTCATAACTGTTTGGAATGGAATCCATTAAAAGGAAATACAAACATGATTAGGATCGATATGGAAATATATCTAAAACACACTATTACCGATTTGGAAACTCTCAATGAACCCTTGTCGATAGATTTCTTCATGTTAGGAAACTACTCCCGTGATTCTAATTTCAAAAATTTCTCCCCTCTCTCGTCCAATGTACCTCTCACTCAAAACTCCAAAATGAACTTTCAAGTAAATCTATTAGAAACCACAAAAGAAAGCATCTTCTGTCAGGATCCTCTATCGGGAGCAATAGACAAGGAAGATGAAGGTGAGAAAATAACTAGGCATGAAGAAGTTACTAATTTTTCCTCACAAGTTTGGATGCTGTACTTTGATGGGTCTAAATCTCAAGAAGGGTCGGGAGCAGGATGTATTCTCATTAACCAAAAGGGGAAGAGAAACTTCTTATCCTACATATTATAATTTGAATGCACCAACAACACTGATGAATATGAAGCTTTAGTTTAGGGACTGAAGAAAGCCATAGAATTAAACATTAAGGAATTGAAAGTTTTTGGAGACTCTGAAATTATCGTGAGGCAAGTGAAGAATACTATCCATTGCAATTCAACTCACTTGAGAATTTACCAACAAGAGGTACATAGGATGATAGACAATTTTGAGGCCTTCAACATTACTGTTGTTACTAGGAAAAAGAATACACTTACTGATTCCTTAGCTACCACAACCTCGATATCATCTCCTTTGGAAGATTATGAAGCCTCTAGGTTCATAGTGGAACTGGTCTACAAGCCGTCAGTGCCTAACACCATTTCTAACTGGAAAGTATTTGAAGGGGATGAACATATTGTACATTTCCTGACTAACCAGGAGAATTTTAAGGATTTGGCCATTGATGACGAAATATTCCAAGAACTACTCACATAATCAAATATCCATGAACAAAAGAAGGGAACATATCACTCTGATAATAAACCAATGTTTCACACGATACCAAAAGGGGTGGCCAATTTGGAGAACCTTTTCGACCTAAGGGAAATATTTAAAGGGTCAAAGAATGTGAAAACAGGGAGCTCATGTCCTATATACGAGACTATAAACCTATGAACCCTTGAAAACCCTAAGAATGTAAATCTAGGTAAAACAATGTCCAAAGAAGACATGAAATCTTATCTCAAAATCTTTAAAGAATATCAAGATGTCTTTGCGTGGTCCTACCGAGAATTAAAAACTTATGACACTTGCATTATCCAACACACAATCCCGTTAAAATCTGGAGTAAAACCCTTCCAACAAAAACTTAGGAAGTATCACCCATCTCTAGAACCTTTGATGTATCAAGAGTTGAATAAATTGTTAGATGCCACGATTATATTTCAGGTTAGACACTCTGCCTGGGTAGCCATTTTGGTGTCTGCCAGGAAAAAATATGGGGAGATCTGCCTATGTATGGATTTCAGAAACCTTAACAGAGCATCAGAAAAATATAACTACCCAGTCCCACCCATGGAACAACTCCTACAGACAATATCCAACTCTAGAATTTTTTCCCTCCTAGACGGTTTCTCGGGATATAACCAGGTCTTGGTTTCAGAAGATGATCGATTAAAAACTACCTTCCGAACCAAGTGGGGAACCTTTTCTTATAAATGCATGCCCTTCATATTGATTAACTCAGGAGAAAAATTCCAGAGGGCCATGGGCGTAGATTTTCAGGGATTGATTAATAAGTGTGTGGTAGTCTATTTAGATGATGTAACAATATACTAAAAAAAAAAGGAAGACCACATTCAACATTTGACTCATATTTTTGAAAGTTGTAGGAAATATGGAATATATTTGAACCCCAAGAAAACCATATTTGGTGTAGAGGAAGGAAAATTATTAAGTCACATCATATCTCAAGGAGGAATTAACATCGACCTTGAGTGGATAAAAGCAATAGCTCAATCCCTTTTCCTCACAGTAAAAAGGCCATGCAATAGTTTTTCGGGAAGATCAATTTTGTGAGAAAGTTTACTCCTGACTTCGATGAAGCCATTAAACTGAGACGAACAAAGTTTGCTCACACAAGAATTATCCAAAATACTTGGAATATAACAAAGTAATCCATATAGGACTGTAAATAATAAATGAATAGATAAGATAAGATAAGATATAAGATATTAAGATGATTACAATTGAGAATGAGGGCTCGTTTATATGCCCACACATGGGTTCCCTTTACCAATAGTCATGTCCTTTGAGACATGACCTTTCATTATTAATATTATTATTTATTAATTATTATGTTATGAATATCTATGGTATATGTGTATTTATGTTCATAACATTGCCTTCCCCTTAAAAATGCTTTGTCCTCAAAGCATACTTTATGGAAGACTTATCTCTTGCTCTAGCTTGTAATTATTGTCTCATGCTTCTTCATTATTGAGTTAGTAATTGTTGAGGACCAGAGACGATAGGATATTCTAAGTGCTGAGCAGAGCTTCCGCATTGTAAAGGAGTCTGCCCATCCTAATTCGATCTTCTGCATGGGGAGTTTATAGGGTTCTTGGAAAGAATTTGATGTATTTCAACTCCCCTGATAACTTCTATTTTGAGCATCACTTGTAGTTGAAGTAATATTCTTCGACATACTGGTCATTTGTTTCTGTTGATATAAGGATTGGCTAAAGTATCATTTTTTGTGATTAGGATGTTGATAAGGCATCCTTGCAACTTGATCCTTACTTTGTATACTTGTAGCATTTTGTTGATTAAATTTTGGAATTGAGTCTTCTTGATATTTTTGGCTTGTTTGTACCTCGACATTTGAAAACATCTTTACATCAGCTGGATTTGCCTCCTTTTGAGTTGTAAGGTTGATTGGGTCTGTCATCGTTTCCTTATCGACTAATGATGTTTTGCAATCTAGCTTTTCTTGTAAAGTCTTCTTATCATGCTTCAACTTTTTAATCTGAGTTAATAAATTTTGATTATGAACCCTTASGCATGAAATTTCTTCTTCATTCTCTAATTTGTCGACTTTATTTATAATATTTCGATTCTCCGGCTTTTCATATTTCATCTTTTTAATTTGTTCAAGCAATTTTTTATTAAGGTTATTCAAACGAGAAACTTCTTCATCATTTCCTGATAATTTTTTCTCGAGATCTTGATTCTCTTGCTCCAACTCTTGAACACGTTGTTTTGTATCTCTTGACTTCTTAATTTGAGTAAGAAGTTTTTCACTATGATTTTTTAATCGTAATATTTCTTCATCTCGTTCTAGTAAGTCTTGGTCCATTTTTTGTCTTTTGATATTTAGTTCTTCATTTTGTGCAATGAGTTCCTGAATACGCTCTTTGAAGTAGAGATTATCTTTCTGTGTTAACCCATTAAAATATTTTTCCTTCTCAATTTCAAACTGTAATTTTATATTGCTCGCTTTATAATGTCCTACTTCTCCTTCCAATATTTGTGATTGTATTTCTAAGTTATCTTGATATCCTTTCATAATAAATGATTTTTTTAAATGTTTCTTCAATCCTTTTTTAGAAAATTCTTTTTCCCTATACTCCTTTCACTTTATCAATACATATCTTATATAAAATACCCTTTTCTCTTTATTATTACACCTACCAATATATCTCTTCTTTTAATATGGTCGTATATAGTTTTGTACTCTAATATAAAGTACTTTAATATTATATTCACAAATTTTAAATATACTTTTTATTAGACCAAATCCCTTTTTCACTTAAAGTATTAAAATCTTGGTCTTCAACCTTTATAATCTTCTTTTTGAACTTGTAAAACTTTGTATATATTTTTTATTTATTTTGTTTGAAGTGTAGATATTCCAATTTATAAAGACCTTCACCTTTGATACAATATGCTTATTAGGCTTCTTAAGGAAGTTTAATTAACCCGTATTTGAAAGTTTCAAAGAAATTTTAATAATATAATATTTTTTTTAACTTTAACTATCTTCCTTTGTCATATAATATTGCGACTTTCAATTTAATTTCTTCTAGTCTTGTACCACTGGACGATACCCTTAACTTAATATATGAATTAATGTGCAATGACTGGTCGTGACCTCATGATTACGTCTCTTGGGTGTAATGTTTAATTTCAGTTTAATAATACTGTCGGACCTTTGCTATGAATAACTCGATGGCTCTTTCTACATGGAAATGTGGTTGTTCTACTTTGTGCTAAACCCTTGAATAGTTCTGACTTGGGACTGATCAACCGGTGGCAGAACCAAATCTATTCTCCCAATGTTTAACTATCCATACAACCTACAACCCAGTTCTTTTTTCACTCAGCAGATATCACGGTGTATTGGTTAATGCTAACTCCCGTTAGAATTGTTTTTTGTTAAATGGCAGTGATTCTTCCTTTCGTGACTTTTTCCAAACCATGAAGTTCTCTACCTTATGAAATTGGGCCACCAAGATGAAAATAATTTTCACCGTGATGGTCAATTTATGATTATAATGACCAACGATTCTGTTAGCAGATTTTTTTTTTTTGTCACGACAGTTTATACAGTATGGACAACGGGTGGTTTTACTATTGTATGAGCACAAAATGACCCTGGTTAGGTTTAAAAAAAACACAAATAGACCAATGCACGATTTAGTCGGGACGCGGAGACAAGAAATGGAGGATGGGGGACGGGTTGTTGGGAAGTGGGTGTTGGAGTGTGTGGGGCGCGAAGTGCACGAAGTGGGGTGTCAGGTAGTGAGCGGGAATTGAGGATGACAGACGGGGATTGTCAGGGTAGGGGAAGGAAATGGAAAGTGGGTTATGGGTTATGGGAGTTACGGGGAAGGGAAGGTCGGTTACAATTTTATTTTATTTTATTATTATTATTGTTATTTTTTTAATGAATTTGCAGCGGAATATTTCCTTCTTCTTCAACGAATTTTGAATTTCAAATGGCCAAAGGCTATATTTCTGGTCAAAGACCTAGAAAAGTTAGAGAAACTATGAATGAAGTAGGTTGGCCAAAAGCTGGTTCAGACAAGGTCTGATAAAGAGACTGGCCAAAGGTCGGGATCAGAAAAATGAAGCTCTGATATCAAATGAGACGAACAAAGTTCGCTCACACAAGAATTATCCAATATACTTGGAATATAACAAAGTAATCCATATAGGACTATAAATAATAAATGAATAGATAAGATAAGATAAGATATAAGATATTAAGATGATTACAATTGAAAATGAGGGCTTGTTTATATACCCACACAGGGGTGCCCTTTACCAATAGTCATGTCCTTTGAGACATGACCTTTCATTATTAATAATTATTATTTATTATTTATTATGTTATGAATATCTATGGTATATGTATATTTATGTTCATAACATAAACCTTTACAAAAAATGTTTCACAAAGATTCAGAGTTTAAATGGGATGAAGAAAGGAGATAATATTTTAATAACATCAAGACTGCAATATCCAAAGCACCAGTGTTGCGAAGCCCTAACTTTAGCAAGGATTTTTTCCTTTATACCTTTGCTTCTGAGAAATCCTTGGCTGCATTACTTACCCAAAAGGATGATGAAAACAATGAGGCACTAGTGCCCTTTATGAGCACCAACCTTCAAGGAGATGAACTAAACTACCCTGCTATAGACAAATAGGCTTACTCAGTATATAAGGCGGTCAATCCTTTCAGATCATATATCTTGAAGAATCACACCAAAGTCATAGTCCCTCACCCCGCAGTAAGATATTTATTCACCCAAGAAGAAATGGGAGAAAGGAGGGGAAATTGGATGGCAGTCGTTCAAGAATTTGATCTAGACATAAAACCTACCAAAATAGTCAAAGGACAAGGATTGTGTAAACTAACTGTTGAGGCCAAGATCTAATTAATGCAGAAGACCACGATTGGGAAAATGCGCTATCATTATGGTGCGACGAAGCCCTATACGTACCTCCCGGGCGAGAATCCTGGTATGGAAACCTGTTTTATCTCCTACATCATGAGACTTGTCCTGAAAATCTAAACCCTAGAGAAAGGAGAGCCCTCAGGTTAAAATCCTCTCAATATCGCCTCATAAATTCTATGCTTTTCTGTGTAAACTATGATGGAGTACTGCTTAGATGTATGGAACAAGACGATGCATAAAAGGTGCTAAGAGAACTCCACAACGGCCCAATAGGTGGCCATTTTGCAAGAGAAACCACAACTCATAAAATACTAAGGGCTGGTTATTATTGGCCCACTCTATTCAGAGACGCTCACGCATATTCTAAGAAATGTAAAACTTGTCAAGTGAGTGTTGGTAGGGAAAAGAGAGCAACCATTCCACTCTTGCTGGTGACTATATCCATACCATTCGAGTAGTGGGGAATAAACATCATAGGATAAATTAATCCCAATTCTTCGAAATAACATACATATATCTTGAATGCTACATACTATTTTACTAGATGGTTGGAGGCTATCCCTCTCACACACATTAATTAAAAGGTAGTAATACAATTTCTAGAACAATAAATGATAACGAGGTTTGGACTACCCTCCGTCCTCATTTTTGACAATGATTCCTACTTTTTTTTCCATATGCTTAACTGAGTTCTCTCTTGACAATGGGATCATAATAAGATACTCTACAAACTGTTATCCACAAGGGAATGTGGTAGCATAGCGAACTAACAAAAACCTGGTAAGAATTAAAAAAAAAAAAACAATTGTTGAAAATTAGAGGAATTGGCATAATGCACTTCATAACTCCCTATGGCTTGTTTAGAGTAACACCTAAACAAGCCATAGAAAACTCTCCATACTTTTTGGTATATGGGCAAGAATCCATTCTGCCAAACAGATTGTATCTTCCATCTTTATAGCTCACCCATGCATCAAGTGGTCAACCCTCATCCACTCTACAACAAAGGTTTGATGCCCTTCTCATGCTAGATGAAGAAAGAGAAAAATTTAAAGCTAAGTTCACCGCTCATCAACAAATATTCAAAATATGGTTTGACAAACATAATGGCAAAGAAAAAAGTTTTGAAGTGGGATAAAGCAAGAGAGCCTAAAGGAAAACACTTGAAATTTCAAAATCTCTGACTCAGACCTTTTCAGGCATCCGAGAAAATTAGGACATACACATACCGGTTGCAAAATATGAGGGGGGAACCCGACACCCTCCTGATGAATGTCCAAACCTTAAAACAATACTTCTCCTAAAAAGAAAAAATGTGTCTGTTTATGTTTTGTTTAAGTTTCTTTTAGCATACATTTCGATCAGGATAGGTGTGTAGGTTTAGGGAAGGCCGATTGAAAATTCCTCTTTATTTCTTTCTTTCACTTGTTATTTTATTTTAATTAAGTTGTTTTCTATAAAGAAGTGGTTTACTTTAATAAATATGGTGAAGCAGACTCTGCTCCTAACCTACACTTACATGCAACATAAGAGACACTGGGAAAATAAAAATTTTCAAAGGATATCTACATATTGTTTTTGCAAACATACTACCTTGGTAAGTGATGAAATATTCGCCTGGTAGTTTGGTAAACCCCAAAGGAAAATATGGCTAGTTGGAAAGGATCACATGTACCTCTAGAAAAAGCTAGGAAGGGATTCACCTTAACAATTTCTCCTTGCAAATAACATATGTCCTCCTCTCCGACTCACTCATGGAATTTCTTCCAGAAGAAAATGATCTATATTAAAAGGAGTGCAAATTTTGAGAGGGTATACAGATAACTCCACTGGGGCTATGGACGCTTGCTGTTAATGGAGCAAGGTCTGTGATGTCGGGGTGAATCTACCGGGGCTATGGAAGCTCACTGGTAATGGAGCAAGGTCTGTGATGTTGGGGTGACTCTGCTGGGGCTATGGAAACTCGTTGGCACCGAAGAAACACTGTAGTGAGGGAGTAATAATAACTAAAAATGGCCTCGAGCTAGTGGATGCCTTACCTGACTCTTGTCAAAGAAGGGCGTGGGTCATGGTAAAGAGGAGCGAAGGTGGAAAAGGGGTTGAACTCCATAGGTGGATCCATATTCATGAACCCAAGAATTTGTGTATGCATTGATAGGAAATAATCTGTTGAATGCAAAGCCAGATAGTTTCTCAACCAGATTTTTTACAAGCTAATCTCGAAAGAAGGAATAAAGAATCTGTTTTCGCCCAGAGAATCAACATTTGTTGAGCACACAACACACCCTAAAATTTTTGTGAAATTTTTCTCTTTTGGGTACCATATTTATTTTTTCTTCTAAACTGAGTCAGTGTGAAGGGATCGATAAGTTTTATATTTCTATGTTTTATCATCGATCACATTCAGATTGGTTTGGATTTGTTGAATAGATTGAATTTTCTTCTAAAGTAGACTTGCATTTTTAACTAAGTATACACAACTAAAATTTTGATCCATGCAACTATTATCGACATCGGCATGATCTGCACAGCAAAATCGACCACACGACAATGAAAAGCACCGATCACCGATGTATCATCGACATTGGGGATGTATGAAAAGGAAAATGCTAACATCAACACACCTAACAAAACTCTAATCACCGATCACCGATAAATTGTTTGGGGTCACTGATATCTGAAGAAAACCTTAAACTGCGTAAATTTTTACTTCTAAAAACGACTGATCGCTGATCGCCGATCGGTAATAGGTTTTTGGCATCGACGAACTCCAAGGGATGAAATCACGAAATAATGACCATAGGGACTCATTGATCACCAATCCTTGACATGTCTTCGACATCGGTAGGATAGGCTGAGGTTCCTAGGGCCATGTCTAAAGAAAATCCTTGATGCCGAAGAAAATTTTAACGGAGGAACCAAAATCAAACGCCATGTGTCATGGTTTCCCTTCTAGATCAACATTTCCATGTCAACACTATACGACAGTCTGGATCAGCATCAAAGCTTTCGCCAAAAAATATATTAATGAACGTTGTCTAAGAAAAACATTGACACCGATCCACTTGTTTAAACCAACAGAATGATAGGACATCGACAATTTGATGGGACACCTTCAGTGAAAAATAAGATCAGATTTTTGTTATTTAATAGGCCAATTAATGCTTTGATCAACACATGCTTCTATCCTATGCTCCGACCAAATAAAAGGATTTTGAAACCGTCGATGAACTATGATGTACCCCATTCCTGCACCGCTAGCCTGCGATTGCATTTAATCACGAGCATGATTCAGATCTCCGTGATAGATTCTGCAGAGCGCATTTACATCCTAAATTCAAGATTTGACACGACAAGGTAAATATTCTCTATGTTTAAATTGTAAAGACAAATTCGAACGCAACATTATGTACACAAGTCTTTCATTTTTGGAGCATTCAAAGGAGCGAGAGATAATTTCAAGAGCTCATGGTAGATTTTCAGAATTGTAAACCAGGTTAAGCTTGTGCAAAGAGGAGGTATGAATCATCTATATCATTTCGAAAATGACAATTGTATATATTCCAATATCATCTCTGCAAGTCAGTATCTCATTCTGTTCTTTTTGCAGGAAAAATGCCTCCAAGGAAGCCAATGACCTAGTGCTCGCTGAGAGCACCAAAACTGAAAGAAGAAGAGGTCGGTGAAGGATCTTCACCCAACGCTGCTAGACAACTTGATTTTGACACTAAAGTGGAACTAGTCATCCACACATCTACCAAAAGGGAATTTTCCCAACCTCCTACATTTGACGACACAAAGGAAAGCATTGGATAAAAAATGGTGCTCCCATAGTGGGGAGATTTGTTTAACATAATCAACCAGGAAGATTACCTAGAGCTTATACCACACAGTGACCCAGACGTTAGAATCTCGATGACCAAGTATTCTCGAAGATTCAACGATCATGCCTGCACATGGTAGCCTGATGAACCTCGATCTTGCCTTGCATTGAGACCCTGGGGTGGATAATCGACCACACAGATGTGACGAAATGTGTGGTCAATTATGAAAGTGGTGGATGTGTTGGAGTTTTTCTCCCAGTAGAGGTCTTGAAATACTACAAACTCAGAGACTCGGAGGAAAGATTAAATATTGATTTTGTGGTAAAATTTTGTGAGTTCCATGACACCAACAGGTTAATGGCCTCATGGTGGAAATAAGATAATAAGTTTACAAACATGAGCAATGACTAGTAATGTACGACCAATCTTAGAGAGCCATATATTTATCTGATGGCTTTGATCTGCCGATTATACGGGGAAAGGGATTGCGCCAACTTTTTGGAAGCATGGATTCCCCTAGAATACACTGTGGCAATCTACGGTAGTATATTCAACTAGGGAACGATCATTTCGAAAAAATTGAGCACCAACACATTGCAAGCCTAGACACCAAAGGATGGAGAAACACCAACGTTTCACATGGCATCATACTTGTTTGACGTGATCTGCGCAAGGAACATCTTCTCAGGAATGAATCTAAGCTGGCATGTTGCAGAGCTACCCATGCATGTCTATTTCAACATTCTGTGGGAGAATAGGTACAAGAAATATTATTCCCTCATATGCGATGAATTTATAGCTCGAGTATATTTCATTATTTTTAAGAAAAATTCCCAAGGCTTACGAAAACAACCAATAAAATGATTTCAAAAGTAGGCCACTGGTCTGGAAGAAACCACCACCTATATCAGAGTTTTTGGGGCCACTGGTGCACCACATTTAATCCCCACTCATGTCTCAGACTAGATCATTATGGGAAAAATCTATTATCAAACCATTATGCAAGGCTATAATGCTACTTTGTTAAAGGACAAAAAGAGAGCGTTCATACCCTATGGCTTTCATATAGGGTTTTACATGGTAAAATACACTACACAAGCAAAACAAGATGGTTTGAGCCAGTTGGAGTATATATTCCCCACAGGACAATTTCGCTAACATGACCCAAGGGGCCTAGTACCCCAACATGCGTCACATGTATCTTCCTGCTGGTCGTATGCCCATGATAAGTTTGAAGATGAAATATTTATAGAGGGTGCTCAGGACTGGGAGGAGGTGATCCAGAAAAATGCTAACCCAAATATGACGAGATTTAAAGCGATGACAATGGATGAGTAGGTTGAAATGATAGAACACACAACTAAAGAATCCCTTAGGATTGGGGAAGAAAATATAGTAGTAGAAGCCACAAAGGCACAAAGGAGAGGGATGTTGTTGCTAGAAGAAGCCTAAAGGGTCATACAAAGGTTAGAAAATGACCCCATAATTAACCCTTTGATAGAACCCTTAAGGGTCATCCCGGTCGACACAATCAATCTCGAAGAAGAGCTAAATGGCTCAGAGACAACTCCACTAGAGGAGACCGCTCATCCAGAAAACCCAAGCATTATGTCACAACAGGAAAGGTCACCGGTTGTTGCTACAACACAGCTGGGGGGAACAAGAACATCAAGTGGGACAAATGTGCCCAATGTATGCATAGACCTGATTACCATATGTGATGATGAGGAAAGATCAAGGGTTTCACTCATAACCCGAGTACCAATCACAAAGGATGGAGAACCAGGGGAAACATCTTCTCTAACTCTCGAAGCTTTGACCTCGAATCCCCAAGAAGGTGACAATAAGGTTGGAAGCATTCTGGACACTGAATTTCTCGATCAATTGGGAATTCATCCCAAGAAGGACCGCTCCAAGGATGAGTTGGGCTCTGGTGAACAAGAAGAAGAAACAAAACGATCATAAATCGACATCTTAATAGACGATCCTCAAGTAAATGCTGATCCTTTTCCCCTATACCCATCTAAATCCGAGACTCCACCAACCGATGAACCCCAATAGGAGGTCGAGTCACCATGACATACAAAAGTTCCCCCTACTAAAGAACTACAAGATCCAGTCATAAAACATATATATATGGCAGGAAGCCTAGGCAACACTCTGACTTGTGGATATCAACAGAGTCCTGAGCCAGTGGACGAGGTTGCGATATATAAGAGATCGCTTATGATAGAAAGAGGAAATTTGTGATGATAAGGACAACCAAGAAAAGGAGTCTCCCGCTTGATAACACACTCCTCATTACCACATAAGAAACACTTCTCAACATAGAAAATGCTAAGACAACTGAGCTGAATGGGGCAGGAATTGCTATAATTGATGCAACAATGGACAGAGAGAAAAGCGATGAAAAGGAATTAGAAACTGCAAAGAAGGAGCTGGATCATCTATGTCATCTAGCGAAGTATTACAAGGATTCAATGAAGGTAGTAGTATTCCTGAGGAGTGAGTTCATAGAAACATATGCACAATTCACAAGCAAAAGAAATATCTTCACCACATGCATAGCCGATTTTCAAGAGGATACCCTCATGGGTCTCGAAACTTGTAAAGACATGCATAGATGGTATGAAAAGGCACATCAGGTCTTAGAGAGGATTGACTATATCGATGTAGTACAGAAAGTTCAAGACTCAGAAGAGCATGACATCCAAGTACTGATGGATAGTAGCATCTCCTGAATTAGGATGGCAACTGAATATTGGGTGAGCATGGTCCAATAATCTTAGCGAAAGATACAGGAAAGGTGGGGAGAGTGCAAGAAAAGTTGGGAGAAGATCAATTGGGAGATGGAAAACATTGACCTACCAGAGTTCGGTCCACCAAAAAATTTCACTGATTTGCATGACATAGTCAAACAACATGCAGAGCAGGACTCAACATGGGAGGCAAAGATCTCATAGATTTCAAGTATGACTCTAGGTCATGTAAATAAGTTCGTGGAACACCCAGTCGAATCTCTCAGAGTCCTATATTTCTTAAGTGTCAAGATCATTAGGTATAGAGAACGAGAAATTGAGATAAAGGAAATCTTCTCTGCACCAATGGATCAACATAGGTTTCCCTATGAAAACACATGCAAAGAACTTTTCTTCAAGTGGGATGAGTATGAAAGAAATCATCCACTGCAGTAAAAAATTGAATGATCTTAAAAGAACAAGGAGATAAATTCTGCCACTTGTCATTTTTGTTTTACTTAACACAACTTTTAACAATTATTTTTAGCTTAGTGATTCTTTATAAATAGGGAGATCAACCTCGTCGAAATGGTCGATGGTTTTGGGGAAAGACCTTTTTTTTTAGAATTGTAAAATAATTGTTTCTGTGCGACTTTTAATTAAGAAGTTCTGTTTAGAACCAAAGAAATTGTTTTCATCTAAAGCGTCAATCTGATTGGATCGAGGAAGGATTATTTTTGTCTTCGAGTTTGATAATGCTACTATATTGAGTAAGAGTTGTTGTATTTATTGTTAAGTTATCTTTCAATACTATATTAGTTCTTTCGTTCTCTATGATGAAAATAAATCGATGTGTTGATATGTGATTGATAGTAGAGCTAAGAGAACTAATTTTATTACACTCATCTTTGTTACGTATTTTTTTTCCTTTCTACAATTGTTATCTCATTCAATGATGCATGTCCGCAAGTAAAAGTATTATTGCAGATCTTGGAATAGGCTTGATTATTGTTGTCTTCATGCTGAGGTATAAGGGTTATCCTAAGCTCAACATTATTCATTATTTAGTAATTTCCCTTTATTAGTTGGCTTATGTCATCATCCTTATCTTACCTAGATTATTTAATAGTATAAAAAATACAAAAAAGATAATCACTTAACCTGAAGGAGAAAATTTTCATAGAAAGATACACTTGTCAGTCACCCATAACACCCATTGATAAATCAACTGGATCAAAGATTTGGAGAACAATTCCAATCATCAAACAATTACAAGTCTAATTGGGCCTCTTAAGCGGGTTTGGTTCCTACTTTTGAGTTAAAGGATTTCCGACCCCTCAACACAGCCTCAAAATTTTTGCCCTTGAGATATGTTTGATACAAGCTAGATGTAGCATGAAACTAGTGCACTCTCCTACTGAGTGCATCAACCACTTTGTTTTCCTTTCCTTTCATGTGCTTGATGTCAAATTCATATTCACATAGGAGTTCCAACCATCCTCTCTGCTTGGAATTTAATGTATGCTGATCAAACAAATATTTCAGACCATTATGGTTTGTCCTGAGCTCAAACCTCTTTCCCAAGAGGTAATGTATCCATTTCTTTAAAGTGTGCATTATGGATGCCAACTCCAAATCATGAGTGGCATAGAGCCTTTCATGCTCTTTCAATTTTTTGGATTCAAAACATATTACGAACCCATTCTGACTGAGGGCTCCACCAAGTCCTTCTTTGCATGCATCAATGCAAGCCATGAAATCCTCCTTTGGATCTGAAATCCTAATAATTGGAGCACTGGTTAACAATTGATTCAATTGATGCAACCTCTCTTCACATTCTGTTGTCCATTGAAACTTCATCCCCTTCCATTGCAAGGAAGTGATTGGGTGAGAAATCCTCGAAAACCCCGCAATGAATATTCTGTAGTAGCCAGCTAGACCCATGAAGGATCTAACTTCCTTCACATTCTTAGGTGTTTTCCACCCTTTAATGGCCTCAATCTTTTCGAGGTCTATTTCTATTCCTTCTTCGGATATTATATGCCCCAAATAGTGAATTTGATTTTGGTAAAATGAGCACTTGCTCAATTTGGCATACAAATGGTGCTCTCTTAGCACCTGTAACACCATCCTCAAGTGATGCTCGTGTTCTTCTTCTGTATTGGAATATACAAGGATGTCATCTAGAAAGACAATGACAAACTTTTCTAAATATTCTCAGAAAACACCATTCATTAAGCACATAAACACAATTGGCGCATTTGATAATCTGAATGGCACCACTATGAATTTGTAATGACCATACCTTTTCTTGAAGGTGGTATTGCTGATGTTTTCATATTTGATCCTTACTTGATGGTATCCTGACCTGAGATCAATCTTTGAGAATATCCTTACATCTTTTAGCTGATCAAAGAGATCCTCGATCCTTGGCAAAGGATAGATGTTCTTTATGGTTACTTTGTTCAATTGTCTGAAGTCGATGCACAATCTTAATGTACCATATTTTTTTTTCATGAATAAGACTGGGGTGCCCCAAGGTGACACACTTGGGCATATATACCCCTTCTTCAATAGCTCTTCAAGTTGCATCTAAAACTCCTTCAACTTTGGTGTACTCATTCTGTAGGGAGTCTTGGATATTGGAGTTTCTCCCGATATTAAATTTATAGAGAAATCAATATCTCTCTTTAGGGGTAATCCTGGTATCTCCTTGAACACATCTTCAAAATCTTTCAGGATTGAATGATCCTTGAGATTTGGAACCTTTTCCTTAGGTGATTCTTCCATATGAGCTGCAAATAATTGACAACCCTTCCTGTAACACTTCTTCAGTTGCATTGCTGAGATCTCTCAGAAAATCACTACCCTCATAATTCCTTGGACTGATCTTGGGTTCCCTTCCTCATCCAGGAAAGTAAATGCCTTGTTATGACAGTCTAGGATAACATTGTTATGGTCCAACCAATCCATACCAATTACATAGTCATATGAACCCAATGGAAGGATGTTCAAATCTGCCTTGGTACTTAGCCCATTCATGTCCACTGGACATGATTTATCCAGCTCAACAACTTTTCTCTTGGCTTCGGTAGCCAACTGTACCAACCAATATTTCTCATGCTTTCTTCTTGGAAAAATCAATCTTTCCACAACTTTAAGATCTATGTAACTATGACTAGCTCTCGAGTCTATTAAAATAGTAAAGGCATGGTTATTGATCATACCTTCAAATTCAATCATGTGTGATTAAAACTCATTTTGCTTGTTGTCTAGGGCCGCATAGATTCTTGGTACACTTCTTCCCATGTCATCCACTGTTTCTGCTTGCTGTACATTGTGGAAATCTCTTAATTTGTCACTTTTGTGAGGACAATATCTATACTTGTGGTCTCCTTTACAACCCCAACATTGAATTGGTGTATGTATTGGCCTTGGCCCTCTTACCTCAACCATTCTTTGCTCTCTAAAATATGGTTGTTTTTGAAAAAGGGTGGCTTGATCCTCTAGTTTTGCCTCTGTTCCCTCTTGAACTTCTTCTTGTCCTCCCAAGCCTTATGGAAAGCATGCTTTCCTTTTTGCTGATCATATAAGCGTTTTTCTCTCCTTATGGTTTCTTCTAGAGTCTTGGGATCATCATATTGGATTTTATCACTTATGAAAGATGGCATCCCACTCAGGTACCTCTGAATCTTCACAGTCTCATCCTTGATGAAGGAGACACACTTCAAAAACTCTAAGAATATCCTTTCATATTCATCAATAGTCATGCTACCCAGTTTTAGTTCAAAGAACTCTTTCATATTTTTATCATAATATCTCTTGGTCAGGTATTTATTCTCAAAATGCCTCTTAAATTCCATCCAAGTTAATTTTTTCTCTCTGAGGTGCTGTAATTGCACAAGCTGATCCCACCACATGGATGCCTTTCCTTTCAGCTAATAGATGAGAATTCTCCCCTTTGCATGAGAAGAATAGTTATGCAATTGGAAATACTTCCTCATGCCTAGCAACCATGTCTCAACATCTTCATCCTTCTTGTGCTCTCCATCACAAGTAGGGGGTTTGATATTATTCATTTTTCCTTTCAACTCATAGACCCTAGAACTCCTATGCTTCCTACTAGGCAATGGACTCGAGATACTGTGTGATCTCCTATGGGAACACTTTTGGGAGTGATGGTGATGTCTGATACCACTTGTTACACATTATTTTCATCATCCTTATGATCGTTAATGATGTAAACCTATCTGTTGCCTTCAGAGGGGTTAGTGGACTGAGTTCCTAAATAAGGAAGGGAGAAGAACTTTTCCTGAGAAAAGAAGTTACATTTTCCTTTGTAAAAACCCTATAAAAAAGGAAGTTCACAGGATGAATTATAGCTAGGGTGCGAGAATGCTTGATTCTCACAGGCTACATCATAGCTAGGTCGCGAGGAGTTCATAGTCTACTCTATAGGCAGGGTGCGATAATGCCTACACGTGGGAAAAACAAGCGTTTTCTCGAATCTTCTAGAAGGAGAAACTTCCATGGTGAGGTGGCATCCGAATGGTTTGGATCTTACTCACTTTAATGATTTAGTGGGATCATCCTAACCTCATCACATTATCCTCTTTAGCTTATAAAAGGAGAGGAGCTCTCATGGAGAAGGGATAAGTTGGATTTGGCTTGGAATTATTAGCTTGGTTGGAGTGTCTTTAAGTTTTGCCTTTGTCAAGATAGATTGCGAATATTATCAGATCTGTGCTCTCAGAATTCTTGGAATGGAAGTGTGTGGGGAACGAAAGACAGTTGGAAGGGATCGTACGACATCAAGGCCACAATTGTAATCTCTATTTCAAATTCAATATGATACAGTAATATGATTCTTTCCTATAAAGCTTGTTGTGTTTTATTGTATAATTCCTTGATCACATACATAGGTTTATATTGAGTTTATGCTATTTCTATCACTTTGGATGGTTGTGTTCTTTTGTAGGTTCATCATTGTATGAGCGTTGGAACGGAGATAGGATGGCGATGGCGAGAGGAAGAGACATTTAAATGGTATGCCACCCATCCCTCTTTAGTTAGTAAATTCAATATCTAAAACCTAAGGAAAGCGCCATGTTCTGGTGTGTTTTGTTCTAGATCTAGGTGAATCTAGGGAGATTTTTTAGTGTCTGCAACTACCGATTTATCCGATAACAAAATTGGTGACTCAACTGGGGAACAAATTGTTTCCTAGTTAGTCTAGTTTCCCTTCCTTTGATTGCTTGTTTTCTGGTTTTCGAGTCTGTGGGATATCCATCTAGACCCTCTGGATCTAGAATTTCACTTAGATTCCCTGTCCTTTTTTAAAATTTTCTTTGATTACAGACATTCTCACACTGTACCTCTCTACAGCCTACGAAAACCATTGATTTTTGCACCCTGATGTTAGATCCAGTGCAAACTTCTCGCACCCTACTAGTGTCTAGCCTGCGAGAATACCTAATTCTCGCACTGTACTCTACTGCTAAGCTGCGAACTTGTTTGTAAATTTTTTTGGATTGGGTCTTGTCATCTTTTGATGACCCAGTTTTTCTTTGATCAACTAGATTGAACTTTTGGATCCTATATTGATCTGTTTACAGTCTGCTTGACATCCTTTGAGTTGATTTTAGCCACCTTTGCTTTGTTTGGTTTTGAAAGATCAGTCTCTTGATTTGAGTGTCTTTCAATTACAAAGCATGTGCTTTCTTTAGAATTTTTTAGGGAAAGATCAGATTTCTTCTTAATAGTTCTCTTTAAAAGAAAACTTTTAGTTTGGGTTTCTTTGTTTTAAGAAAGTTCATTATTGCTTTTAGTGAAATTTTTGAAACAAAAAGATCTAATTTCTTGCTTTATATTATATTGGGGGCATCCTTGCATTTGAAATAGTCGAATTGCATGATTCTTTCCATGAATCATGCATTGGTGTACAGTCTTTTTGCTCATTTCTTGAGAATATTGATATTGATGAGTTTTAAGTTTTTGGGACATTGTGCATATGGGAATGATAAATGTTTTCTCCTTCTTGTAGCATAGCTTTCATCGAAATGAAAAGATTGCATCTTCATCTCTTTTCATAACTTTTGAGTCATTCAAAACACCATATTGTCCACACCATCTTCCTTTTGAGTAACAACAACCTTAAAAATAAAGCGCTTATAAAAAACTGATTAGACATTTTTATATTTTCAGGTAGAAAACCTACATTAGATTAGTTGTAGGGATTTTAAATAGGTGTGAAAGATAACTTTCCAAAGCTGCAAACAAACATAGTATCTTGTGATAGGGAGAGTTAAATCCACTTACTACATTTTGTCCTGGGAAGCGCTTCTAACACAAGGGTCAATCACGAGGTCGCATTGAGACTGACAGAGTTACTCACCTTTCTTTGTTGGTCTTGGTGTAGAGATTACGTGTATTATGGGGGTCGCTTGAGAGGTATACCCACAATGATGAGTGGAAGCCTTTCAAGTTGATTTCGGGCTAGATACCCTGCCCTTGCGCGTGGATCGGACTGTCGACTGTTTTCCTAGGCATCACTGTAGTGATTGGTAACCTTAGTGGCCTATCTCTTTAGGGTCTTTACACAAGGTGACTATGGAGGGGAAAGTCTTCATGGTACCTGGAATCGACGTTGGCCAAACTCACTCGGGCTCCTTGGAGGGTATACCCACGATTGTGTGTGGGAGCTTGCAATAGGGTGTAAGTCCGTTAAGCAGGCCGCCAACGTAACTTTTCCACCCGCTCTATCTCATCCCCTTCTTACATTGTTCTCGCAACGTTGGATTTCATCACCAACTAGGGTGCTCATTGTGAGGAGGTTTTGTTTGTTTTCTTGCTTCCTAGATTTTTGGCGTGTGCTGTTTATTTTCCCTAGCAGACTCTAGGTTGGATTTGTTTTATATGGCGATAGTTCTCAAAATGACTAATGAAGGAACCCCTGCTCTAGGGGAACCTTTTTTTTTCCCTTCTTATGGAAACATTGGTCCTCCTCACATCACTACTTTGAGCCTTCTAGGTCTCACGATTGGATTGCCGGTGTGGTTTTTTTCCACTCAGGTAATCTCGAATGCAGTAAGTTCTTTGCTCGTAAGCACTTCCCCCCAAGAACATCAACCTCATGTTGATCCTTCACCTTCTTCACCAATAAGGTATTCTTTGCCTTCTTCTCTTGCAAGGCCGCCTTCCGTTTCATCTTCTTCATCGAGTGAAAGTTCTGAAGCTAGTAACCCGGTGAATAAGAAGAAGAAGAAAATAAAGAATAAGAAGAAGAAAATTATGCAAGGATCCAAACTTCCAACCACTGTCAAACATGTTGGAAAACAACTAGTTACTGTTAATCGTGCTGGGAGTGTTGATGATGTTAAGATCACCCAAACAACCCGTAAGCCCAAGTACCCTTGCAAGCTTTGTAAGGGCATCCATCTTCTTAAGGAATGCCCTGGTCTATCCAAGGTTATAGAAGCATGGTCTACACATCCTCACCAACCCATGTCGTTAGCCTCTGAACAACATGTTGATGACTTCCCGTCGACTAGTCACGATATAGTTTGGAAGAAGAAAAGTAGAGCCAAGTTCCCGTGTATGTTATGCAAAGGTTAGTTATTGTGATCCTAGTGTGCAGTACATGAAAGGTTGGGGATCGTTCAAGAGAAAGAGAGGATTAACCCTTTGCTATAGTTGTAGAAGACCGAGACATCTTGCTAAGGAATTCCCTGGTAGAGGTCCTAGTTGTCTTTACTGTAAAGCTATGGATCATGAAGTTTTTGATTGCCCTAGAATGATTGCTAAGGTTGAAAAGATGAATATAAAACAAGAAAACCCTGAGGAAGATCAAGAGACTAAGAACCAGAGAGAATCAAAGACTGTATTATTGCAGATGAAAGAAACCCTGAACGATCAAAGAAATATCAACTTATCAGAGGTCTTAAAAGAGAAAGAGTACATAGAAACAAGAATAGGATACTTCGATATAGACTGTGTTCTGGATGAGGAAACACAGGTGAATATCATGACATAAAGAACTTGGGAAATTTTGGGAAAGCCTGCTATGGTTCCTTCATTAGGAGGAATAAGATTATTTAGAGGAAAGCTAATAAACCTATGTGGAAGACTTACCCAGACATCTATGAGTGCTCATGGAACTTCCATAGAAGAAGAATTGAGATCATCAAATTTGTTGAGAATAATGCCCCATTTTCTATCTTGCTAGGAAAAACCTAGATTGAGAAAGATCAGATACAAAGGAAACAAGAAGAGGAGGATCTAGAATAGAAAAAGCAAGAACTAAGATATTTCATGGATAGGAGAATAGCGCACTTATTGGAAGAACAAGAGAACGAGTCGAAGCTACTAAGGACAAAAGATATGGACGTCGAAGTTGAAAGGACACAGGAATACTGGAGACACCTGTCTGTACAAGAGAGTAGAGCACCTACCCCAGAAAGAGAAGAAGTATTACCCTTGAAACCTATGAAAGACCCTCCACAGTGTGAAGTTATCATGAGAAGAGGAGATAAGAAAGATAATGGAAAGAGGAAACTAGTGATTCAAATCACATGAAAGAAGGCCAGAAAGCTCAGTAAGAAGAGAGAAAAGTTAGAAAAGTTGCAAGAAGTTCCAGGGAAGACTTCGCAGAAGGAAGGTTTCCAGAACTTGAACTCCATAATATCAGTACAACGAAGATTGACACTTCTCCACGGTGAAGCAATATTACCGTTGAAGGCATTATGACCATTATAATGACGCTCCATAATGGCTAGAAACACAGTTATTTCTGGAATGTTCACCCTTGGACCGTTGGGACCGCGCCATAACGGATGGAACTGCATTGATTGAGGCATTCCTGCCCATTGGAAGAGTCCATTACGAGAATATATATTTATCCCATTGAGCGTTGCACCGATAACACTTTTGACAATTGTGATTATCTGAGCCCATAGAGAACTAGTTGATTCCACGCAGTGATCATTGAGACCTCGCCATCCATTATGTTACATTAAGTATTGTTCACCAACCTGAGATATCAGATCTCGAGTGTGCATGTTAGATGAAATTAGCGTAGTAGAAAAAGTTGTCGAAGAGATTATAATAGACCTCATGGCTGAGAAGGTGATGTTTGCAGGCATCCAAGCCTCATCGACGAGAGGACTGCAAGTATCCCTGTCGACTGATCGTGGATCTGGACCATCCCGAGATGAGACCTAGAAAAGAACCAAGCGTCGTGATGACTTGGAGAATGCCAAGCTAATCCCATCCATCCTGCCCAAATACATCCCACCCATGGCCGATGTGGTGAGTTGTGACAGTGTACTGAGGGACCTTGACTACACATTCATCACTATGTACCTCTCGAAGGGAATACAAGCAGTCAGAACACAGTTGGAGAGGATTCCAACCTTGAAGATCAGTGACTATAACCTAGGATACCACAAGAGTTATGGAATGCTCACACCTCACAAATATTTGACCAAGACCAAGGAGAAGAAGTCGAAGATCATCCCCTAGCTGTGGAATATGGACATCGCAAGGTCCACTATCTTGAATGTGATGAAGATACCACATTTTGGAAGACATCAGAAGGTTAACGCATGCATTAAACTCCTGCTGTCATGCTTCCACGGTGGTTATTTATGGTTGGAAAAGCATATCACCATCGATTCGATGCTGATCCATAGGATCACTAGATTAAGCATGCAAGGACAATAACCACAAGACTTTTATCCAGGGAAGGCTGCAGATCATGCTCTGGCATAGAAGATTAAAGACACCTATGGCGATTTCAAGAAGGGGAAGCGAGGTTACAAGGTAGCCTCCATCCATAATGGCGTAATTATCCTAGCCTACCAATTGATCGCTGGTAATCTAGTAAGGAATAACAAGCCCACGCAGGTCACGGGGTTCATTGTTGGCCTTGCAGGAAAATGCATGGAAGGATTACAAATGAATTGAGTGAGTTACCTCATCAACCAGTTAGAACAGGGCTTCTACAAAGCTCAAGATCATGGCTATGAGTTCCATTTTAGTTGGCCTCTGATCCTCATCGCATTCATTGCTTGGGAGATGCCGAAAGGAGAGACCTTCCCTGACATTGAGCTGTTCAAGCCACTACCTGCGAAGTTCACCATGCTTTGGTATTTGAGCGATATGGGGAAACAATGGTAGTCAAATGCAATGTTCCATACCTACTACCTGTAGCTAATGAGGGCTATTGAGTCTTTCCCTTGTATGACGCCGAACACCTTGGACAGGTTCATACCAGTTGCGAAGTTCCATGCAGATATGAATTTTATATATATTACTACACGCAGAGACGAACATAAATAAGAGCTTCAGTCCTATTACAAGATCACTAAGGATGAAATGGAGGAAATCACCAAGGAATCGCCTAAAGAACTCCTATTTCCAGTCAACCACACAGAACTGTCCGACCCCAACCTCATTGGAAGTCCGATGGTTACTCGCGAAGAGTACGATGCATCCAACAGTAGCAGGAAGAAAAAAAGGAAGATGCACAAAAAATATACAACACATCAGAGGAGACTGCATCATATTCACCTAGAAAAGGAGGCGATGACGAAGTGGACAAAGAAGAGAAATAAGGGGAAGAAGACAAGCAGAAGTAGGGTGAAGTAACACCGCCAAGGAATCCCCTTGAAGAGGCAGAGACATCTAGGAAAAGAAAGGTTTCCCCAATGAAACCTACATCACGGATGAATTCCAAAGCTAGTAATCTGAAGCTATAGACTATGCTCACGGTTGATGAATTTGACTTCATTATCAAAGCTATATTAGACACCTTAGAATATATTTTGTAGAGAAATTAAGAAAAACAAGAAATCATGTATGAAAGAATTGAAGTAGAGCTGAGAGGAGTATATCAAGCCCTTCACTCCAGCCGTGCAGTGTCCATTGCGCCCCTGCCATCAGAAGAAACAAAGTTGGGAGATGAGTCTTCCCAACTCTACATACTAGATGATGTGACTAAAGCTCGCCTTCATCATGTGTAGGAAGAAAAATAATAGGCCATAGTGGCCCTGAAGCAAGCACAAGAGGAAGTCATAGAGAAATGCCGAGTTGTGCAACAAGAGAAGGACAACCTCCAAATCAAGTTCGAAGAGGATAAAGCATAAATCCAGAAAGAGAAAGAACAATTGCTCACAGAGTAGGTTGGATTTAAAGAAGAATTCAATAGAGCACTTCACTCAGTGACAGGCTTGGAACATATAGAAGAAGACCAAGTGGAGAGTCAAGTAGTGAAGCTTGCTGCAGCCATCCAGTAACTTCAATAGAGAGTAGAAGAATTGTAGTTACAAGAAGTACCAAGAACTCCATAGGAAGTGTGAGACCAATGAGAGGAAACCACTCGTAGCATAGTCTAGAGAATCAAGGCATTAGCCTTGGAATGTAAACATATTAGCAATCGAAGTGCGCAAAATTATGAGCACCTTACCGAGGACCCTGAACTAAAGACATTGGATTCGCAGCTCCAAGAAGCAAAGAAGAAAGCAACAACAATACAAAAATAGTTGAAGCCCTTATCAATAGTTGAGCGAATGAAAATATCACAGGAACAATGCATGGATCAACAACAAGTCAATGCCATACAGAGCAAAGTCATGGAAGTGACTCAGAAGATCCAACCAGTCCAAGATGTAGCTTGCCTACTTTTTGAGGAGATTGAAGGATGAGGAGCATAACTAGAATAAGCAGTCATCGCAGTTTAACAACGCTTGGAAGGACCTGTGACCAAGGTAGTTATTTAGGAGTTCACCGAGCAAGAGGCCTTGGCGAAGCAGCAGGTCGAAGTGGACCGAGCCAAGCTTGAGGTGTTTGAGGCAGAGTTACCCATAGAAGAGTGACTCAGGACGAGTCACAGGTGAGTGTTGGGGGCTTGTTGGCCCTTGACAAAGTTTGGAAAACCTTGGTCATGTTTGACCACTTTTGGGACTTCGACAGGCTGGTTGAAGGCAGAGTGCAAGTCGAAGCAGAGATCATGGGATCTCGACCCCTTTTTAGGGAAGTTTTGGGATCAGGGTTTATGTAATGGGTATGGGATGTCATCCCATGGGTTTACCCATGCTTAGGCCCATTTTGTAATGTATAAATAGAAATCTAGGCGATGTAAGTAGGCGGTGCTAAGGGTAATGAAGTGAAGATGCTAAGTGCTAGAGTTTTATCTATGTGATTGCAAAGGCTTTGTGCTTACTATGTGTTGAGGACTTGCAGAGCTAAGTGCAAGTGATTGTAAGAAGCTTGTGTGCAGCTTGTAATAAGGCTCTGTGATTAAACCTAGCTTGGGGAAGGAGGATTTGGCGAGGTACGCATAAATATCCTGTTCTATGCGGAGCAGGTTCCTATGGCTCTGTGCTTGTAGAAGATTGAGAGAAGATAATAAAGAAGAGAAGAGTTGGTGGATGTAACCCCACGCTGAGTGAACCATGTATATCCCGTGCTATGGTTTCTTTGTGCATTATGGTTGTTATATTGTTCACATGATTTAATATTAGTACAATAATGAATGTTTAGATGGATATGGTATGATAGATTAAGTGCTTAGTGATGTGAATGAATGCTAGATCTGATCTCTTTCCATATGATAAGTGCTTAGATGTGTTAGATCTAGTTGAATACTACGTTGTTCTACAATTAGGGTTTGGATATGCGATGTGAATAAGGGTTAAATACTGATGAATGCTAGCTGCTAAGTGCTTTGTTAGAGTGGTGTAATCACAGATCTGTGTCCTAGCTAGGTTGCAGACATTTGATTCCTACAACCACCCCTGCCTCTACCTTGAGTGAGACTGTTGATATTATGGTAGTTGTGGGAGGTATTTACCTCCATGTGTAAACCTAACGAGAATAGAATACTCCGGAAAGCAAGAAGAAACCCTAATAAGTTGGATAATAACCCTAGAAGACATGTCAGCGCAAGAGGATAATCTATATTAGGTTATTAGCCTCCAAGAGAAGAAGTCAGCCAGAAGAATTAATATATATTGAATAGATAGATACCCAAAATGAGAAGTCGGCCCAGGCAGTTAGCCAGAATTAGTATAAATATAGGAGGCTAGTTCTCATTCTGGCAGGCAGTCTTAGAATTGCAGAGCAACAACTTGTGTGCATTGTAGTGCCTAGTCTTGTGCGCAGATTTGGAGGAGAGCTGCCATTGCAGCTGCAGTAGCTAGTAGATCACGTTTGGCTTGGACTATCTCTTGGTTAGGGTTTGGACTATCTGATCAACTCTTGTTGGTGCGCTATCCTTGGGGAAAGGTGTGCTACCCTTTGTTTGGCTATCTAGCCTAGGGTTTGCTTTCGGATTGATTCTCTATCAAGGTTAAGTTGCTCGAAGGGTGGCTCTGGCCTATGGTTGGGTGAAAATAGTATTGTCAATGGTAAAATGAGCACAATCTTTCATATTCTAACAGGTTATGGGCCCACACCTCCTTCATTTAGTCTAACCGCTGGAAGGAAGCATAACCATAAGGATATTGAGCTTGTTGAAGAAATGCCGCTAGGTTTTCTAGCAAGAGTAGTCACCAAAGCACTACAACTAGGGTTACTTGTAGGTGTAGTTGCAGAAAACCTAATCCTCTTGTTGAGGCACCTTAAGTGAATGGATTGACCTAATCTCTGGATAGATTAGTGCGCCCTAGCCTAGCACATCTCCTGATACTCTCAGCAAGCCAAGACACGAAGTTTGAGTTTTTGGTCAAATCTAGGGTTGACTAAGTCAAAGAAGCCTTGACTTACTCCATGAAGTCAGAAAACAAGTTGGATGGAGCTTCTAACTTCATAGCGTGGAAGACAAGTATTGACCTCATCCTTGCCAAGAATAAAGTGCTAGATATCGTGAAAGGAAAGATATTGAAGCTAGAGTTTGAAGAAGGAAAAGAGAAGGAACCGCATAACATTGCAGCTATGGAGAAGTTCAAAGATGGTGACATCAATGCCATGAGTATCATAGAGGATTCCATAAAATACCACTTGATACCCTACATATCCCACCTTGACTCATCGAAGAAGATGTACGATGCCCTAACAAACCTCTTCTCAGTCAGAAACATTGGACAAGTAATGAGTCTAAAGAATGAGCTCCGTGAAATGAAGATGAATGTTGATGATATCATAACATCATACTTTGTGAGGATCTCCCAGTTAAGAGATCAAATAGAAGCTATTGAAGAGATCATTTCAAAGAAGCAATTGGTAAACATAGTACTCAATGGTCTTCCGCAGGCGTGGGATGCATTTTCCGCAAGCATGAACACAAGGAAGGAGTATCCTACATTTAAATAAATTTGGACTTGCTATGCTCAAGAAGAATCAAGGATCAGTGCAAAAGAGAAACCCCCAAAAAAAGGTACGATGATCAAGCCTTCACAACAAGATTCAAGAATTTCAGGAACAAAAGGAAGTTTGGTTCAAGGAGGAATCCAAATCAAGAGAAAGATATTTCAGAAGTACAATGCTTCAACTGTTGAAAGTATGGTCACCACAAGAATCATTGTCCCGAGCTAAAGAAAGGAAGGGGACACACAAAGCATTAGTTGCTAGGAGGGAGTGTTGATATTATGGTAGATGCGGGAGGTATTTACCTCCACGTGTAAACCTGATGAGAATAGAATACTCCAGAAAGAAATAAGAAACCCTAATGAGTTGGCTAATAACCCTAGAAGACATGTTAGCTCAAGAGGATAATCTATATTAGGTTGTTAGCCTCCAAGAGAAGAAGTCAACCAAAAGAATTAATATATACTGAACAGATAGATACCCATAATGAGAAGTTAGCCCAGGCAGTTAGCCAGAATTAGTATAAATACAGGTGGCTAGTTCTCATTCTGGTAGGCGGTCTCATAATTGCAGAGAAACAACTTGTGTGCACTGCAGTGCCCAGTCTTGTGCGTAGGTTTGGAGGAGAGCTACCATTGCAGTTGCTACAGCTAGCAGATCACGTTTGGCTTGGACTATCTCTTGGTTAGGTTTTGGACTATCTGATCATCTCTTGTTGGTGCACTATCCTTAGGGAAAGGTGCACTACCCTTTGTTTGGCTATTTGGCATAGGGTTTTCTTCCGGAGTGATTCTCTGTCAAGGTTAAGGTGCTTAGAGGGTGGCTTTGGCCTATGGTTGGGTGACAATAGTATTGTCAATTGTAAAACAAGCACAATCTTTCATATTCTAACAAAGATTTCATCTGCTTCACAGGTGTTGCCGAAAGGGCTGATACTTAGGGTTTTATTGGTGCACTTTTGAAGCGTTGAACCCTGGGTCTTCCCCTATGCCAACAATGTATAGACGGGATGATGTAAAGGTTGTTCATTATTGTATTTTCATGGTTGATAGGAATAACCAAATGGATAAACTCCAAAGTGATCCCCTTATGGTGAAATTCCTCACGGGAAGATGCTTTGTGAAGTCCAAATGGTTAGGTAGCCCAACAATGTGGTTAGGGAACCCAAGTTTGATTAAGGAATAATGTAATGAATATCAGTGAATTTGCAGGAGAAACAATTCCATATGGATAATATATCTCATGCCATTTTTGGTGATATGTGGAATGTCTCATAAATCCTCACGGTTAGAGAGTTATGGCCATGTGAAGTTGGAGAACCCTCATGAGTTATATAGAAGCCTCTAGAAGGTCAAAGAAGTCAAATTATTCTAGAATCTCTTAGAATACGTTGACCAGTCAAAGTAGTTAGTCACGGGTTAAGTGGTTGCAACAAGAAAACAATTAAAAATAAATTAGTTGCAATAAGAATTGGAGAGTTTACTATTTGTGGATAAAGTGGTTAAGTGGACAAAGTGGATAAGTGGAAAAAGTTGGCTAATTGGAAAAATTGGTTAAGTGGACAAAGTGGCTAAGTGGAAAAAGTTGGTTAAGTGGACAAAGTGGCTAAATGGATAAAGTGGTTAAGTGGACAAAGTGGCTAAGTGGACAAAGTGGTTAAGTGGATACTTCTAGAGGAAGCTACTTGGAGAGTATAAATAAGAGAGAAAGGGTCTCCCATTAGCATCCATTGAGCATATTGAATATCTACAAGTGACTGAGGTAACCAAAGGAGATCTAAGGGGAATTTCAGAAGGAAGGCGAAGTAAAGAAGGTCGAAATTCAAGGGAGGATAAAGTCTTTTGATTATGCTTTCTAAGGTATGTTATTTACAGGTCATCTCACCATTTTCACAATAAATATTTTTATACAATGATTCAGATATCAAAATATGGAGGTCGTTGAGACAACATATCCAAGTAATTGTGATAAAACTTTCAACTTGTGGGTCATTGTATTTTGGGAGTTACACTCCGTGGAAAATAGGGTTTGTGGCTAGTCCTGAAACTAGTCTAAAAAATGTGTTTCGGGTAAAAACGTCATAACTTATTCATAAGAGATCCAAATTAAGTAAGACAAAATGTATTGATTAGAGTGAAATATTTAATATGTTGTGTACCATTTTCAGATTCATATATAAAATATTCCGTGCAGTGCATTCTCTACAAGTTCTCTCTCTAGAATAAGCCATAATTCAACAAGGTATGCCGATTTTTCTATAACTCCTTTTATGGGAGGTTCCAAGCAGTGAAACCTAGAGGAATTGCAGAGAATATAGTGAATAAAATTATATACCGTTTTCAGACCTTTATTCATTACAAGTACATATTTATTATTGTTTCAAGTTAGGGTTGTTGACTAATCCAAAATTATTCATGTGAGACTAAAGTAAAGTTTGATGAAAATGCTAGTTTATTGTTGTTGAGGTTAAGGAAGGTTTGCAGGTCTGTGATCACATAAACTAGGTATTTTACAGAGTTAAAATCATATTTGGATGATGATATTGATGAGACAGGTTAAGGTGACAAGTTGTTGTGATAGGTTGTGCATAGTTGATGCACTTGTATTGGTATAGACTGTTGGTACAATTTGACAGATTTATTTCTGTCTACAAGCTAGGTCTTGTAATTGAGGGTTGGATTCCTCACATCTTGGTTGGTGTTGAGATGCACAGCCCAGGTATTGCATTGAGAGTTGTTGTTCTCTTGGAGTTGGTGCTCTATTTCAGTTGGTGTTGATAAAACCCAAGGATTGTAGTCCGTAATACAAAAGAAACTTATACATGTATTTGGTGTTCTTTATTGTGATGGTGCATGACTCTTTATTTTTAATGTATGTAATTAAGATATATTCACATGCAAGCAACTAAGTATGAATGGAAGTAATAAGTAATGATGTTGTGAATGGTGATTGCTAACTAAAGTTTTTTGAGAAGTGTAAAATATACCTCACACTGATTCATCCCCCCCTCTCAGTGTGATCACCGTGTCCAACAGATAGGAAATCAAGAAGAATGAGTAGGCACCATAATTCTCCAAAGCAATCCACCATAAGAACTCATGCAAGTTCAGGGCCAGGAAGCAACCCATGTGTGTGTCCTGTTCGAAGGAAAAGGTGAAGGGTTGAGGAAAACATATTGCAAGGTGAGATCATGAAGATAAAGCCACCTACTTTCAATGGTGAGCACTGGAAAGAAGAAGAGGCCGAGGCTTGGCTGTTAGAAATGAAGAAATATTTCCAGCTACATGATTACTATTATTGGATAAATCCGTAAGTGCGGACACAAACCGATCTCCCTAGATCCACCTAGATCTAGAACAAATCAAGACAGAATAATACTCTTTCCCTAGATTTAGACTATTGAATGAATTAGGAAGTAAGAATCATGGACATACCTTATGATCACTTCCTTTAGTCTTTGTTGTACCAGCTTCGCTCCAATGATCTTGTGCTGTTTAGACTAGGACAACTCAAACCAATCGAAGTGAAAACAACTTAATATATTCAACAGTTAATCTATGTATATGATCAAGGAATTATACAATAAAGTAGACTTAGCTTTATGGGAAAGTGACATATTACTGTATCATATTGATAGAAAGCAAAGCTTACAACCTGAGCCTTGATGTTTCAAACCTCCTTTCGATGGCCCTTGGCTCTGACACACACACTTTCTCACTTGCATGAAGAAGATCAACCACCTTTGATAAACTTGCTGGAGTTCTCTAGCTGCTGTAGCATCAGTCCTTCACACAATCTTTCACAAATTCTCCAATGTCTTCTTAACCTTGTTTGCTTATAACCTTTTCCATGAGAATCCCCTCAATATATAGGAGAGAATGAATTAGTTACTTGGATAAGAATGATCCCAAAATATCAGGAAATCCAGTACTTAGACAACCATTCGAATGCCATCTCATCCTTCTAGAAGCTTCGAGAATTCATCCTTTTTCCCTTCTTTAGAAAGTGTTCGCACCCTAGCAGTTAGACACAGTGCGAACTTCTCGCACCTTGGCTTAAGGTAGCCTGCGAGAATCATGCATTCTCGCAGGCAAATGTATTGGTAGCCTGCGAACCTTCCTCAAAAATATGATTTCTGGAGATAGATGAAGGTAACTTTTCTCAGGAGAAAATTCTAATGAAGAGCCTGAGTACACCATCTTCAATACATCATCCTGATGACCAAAATCATGGGTAACAATTACCCCTCCCAATTAGAATCTAGAATTGCCTCCCACCACTTTCAAGGAAAGGAAACCATGTGGTGGGATCAACTTAAGAAAGCCAAAAACCTTGATGAGAAAATGATCTCTTGGAGGTAGTTCAAAGGATATTTCCAGGAGAAATATTTGTCCGAGGTCTACTATGAAAGGAAGATGAAATAATTATTTGAACTCAAGAAGGGAAGCATGAAAATTGATGAATATGATAAGAGGTTATTTGAATTATTGAAGTATGTTGACTTCGTAAAAGATGAGAATGTAAAAATCCAAAGGTTCCTAAGTGGGTTACCCTTCTTCTATAGTGACAAGATTCAATCGATAACCCCAATACCTTGGAGGAAACCATAAGGAGAGTAAGGCATGTTTATGAGAAAAGCAAAGGAAGACCAATTTTCCAAAAATCTTGGAATGAAAAGATGAAGGGTAAAAAGGATCAAAGGAAGAAAGGTTTTAAGCCCCCCTTTTCAAGAACAAATCCCAAGCAAATTAATAAGGTCAATCAACCAAAAATGAACAAAAGACTACAGGTTCACTTGGGAAAATTCCAAGACAACATCCTTTACAATGTTGGGGATGTGAGGGGAATAATTTATATAGGGAATTCCCTCACAAAGGAGAAAGAATGAGGACTTTCCACTACATTCATGAGGCTAAAACAGTGGAAGACATGGGAGGAAGCATGCCAAGGATTTATGCAGCCTTGGACAACACGCAAGTAGAGTATGAATTTTCCATGATTGAAGTGGAAGGTAAGATTGACAACTAGCCCATAACAATTTTAATTGATTTTGGAGCTAGCCATAGTTACATAAAATCTAACATTGTTGAAAGATTTCACTTGCAAAGGAGTAAGCATAAAAAATATTGGTTAGTTCAATTAGCCACATGATCTAAGAGAAAGATCAATGAGTTTGTTAAATATTGTTTGATAGACATGAATGGACTCAACACGAAGGTAGGTGTAAATATCACACCATTGGGTTCATATGATTGTCTAATTGGCATGGATTGGTTGGAAAAACACCATATTTTCCTAGATTGTTACAACAAGACAATCACATGTCTTGATGAAGAATGGTAGAGAGGAAAGATTCAAGGAATTCCAAGAGATGTAGCTATTAGAGAGATTTCATCTATGTAGTTGAAAAAGTGTTTCAGGAAGGGATGTCAAATTTTTGCAACTCATATGGAAGAGGCAACCAAAGATAAAGTGGAAATAATTGACGACCATCCGGTCTTAAGGGAATTTGAATATGTTTTTAGAGAAATCCAAGGATTTTCATCGAAGATAGACATTGATTTCTCTATTGATTTGGTGCTAGGAGCTGGCCCAATGTCCAAGATGCCATATAAAATGGGCACACCGGAATTGAAAGAGTTGCAGATGCAATTTGAAGAATTGTTAAAGAAGGGGTACATACGCCCAAGTGTCTCACCTTGGGGAGCCCTAGTTCTTTTTGTGAAGAATAAATTGGAGCCTTAAGGCTGTGTATTGATTTTAGACAACTAAATTGGTTACCATAAAAAATAAATATCCTTTGCCAAGAATTGATGATTTGTTTGATCAGCTGAAAGGTGCAAGAATATTTTCCAAGATTCACTTGAGATCAAGACAACATTCATAACACGATACATATAATATGAATTCATGATAGTGCCATTTGGACTATCAAATGACCAACTATTTTTATGTGTCTGATCAATGGAGTGTTTAGGGAGTACCTAAACAAATTTGTGATTGTGTTCCTAGATGATATACTCATCTACTTTAAGTTAGAAGAGGAACACGAGCAACATTTAAGAATGGTATTGAAAGTTATAAGAGAGCATAAATTGTATGCTAAGATAAGTAAGTGCATATTTTATCAAAAGAAGATTCACTACTTGGGACATATAATTTCAGTAGAGGGGATATCGATTGATCCTAAGAAGATAGAGGCCATTAGAGGATGACCAATGCCAAGAAATGTGACAGAGGTCATATTATTCATGGGTCTTACCGATTATTACTGAAGATTCATAAAAATATTTTCAAATATTGCAAGTCCAATCACTTCTTTGCAAAAGAAGAGAGTGAAGTTCAAATGGACTTCTAAGTGTGAAGAGAATTTTTAGCTGTTTAAGGAAATATTGACAAGTGCACCAATATTGAAGATTGCAGATCTGGATGAAGATTTTTTCATGTGCACTGATGCATGCAAGGAAGGGATCGGTGGATTCCTTAGGCAAAAATATCAAGTGGTATGCTATGAGTCCAGAAAATTAAAGGAGCATGAGATGAATTATGCTACTCATGACTTGGAATTAGCAACACTTGTACATTAATTAAAAATGCGGAGACATTAACTCATGGGTAAGAAATTTCAGTTAAGAAGAGACCACTCTGGTCTGAAGAATTTGTTTGGACAACTAACATTAAATGGTAGATAAACTAGATGGCTTGAATTCCTTAGTGAATATGAATTTGAAATTAAGCACATCAAGGGCAAGGGAAATCAAGTGGCTGATGCACTCAACAAGAGAGCTCATAAAGTACATGTCGCAACCATTAGCATATACACGATTTATTTGAAAGATAAGATTTTTGTAGCAACAAATTCATATCAACAATATCTAAAAATAAAAGAGACACTGCAGCAAGAAATTTTTTAGTAGAAATTTATTTTTTATGAGCTGAAAGAAGATGTAATTCTCATGTACAAAGGAAAAGTATATGTGCCAGATTTCGATGAGCTGAAAAATGTAGTGTTGAAGGAAATTCTTAATGTGCCATATGCTAGACACCTAGGATATCAAAAGATAATTGCTGCTGTAAGAATCCAATACTTTTGGCCGAGAATGAATAAAGAAGTGGCTAATTACATATATGTCTAGAATGCCAAAAAGTGAAGAAAAAACATAGGTATCTAGCACGGATGCTACAACCATTTCCCATTCCATAATGGAAGTGGGAAGTTTTTACAGTTGATTTTATGACAAAGCTGCCCAAAAAAGTGAAGCAACATGATTCCATCATGGTGGTGGTGGATTAATTAACTAAGGCAACACATTTTATTCCAGTGAAGACTACACACAAGGAAATAAATATTGTAGAGATCTATATGAAAGAAGTTGTCAGGCTACATGGGGTGCCTAAGGAGATAGTTACAAATAGAGATCCAAATTTTACTTCGAATTTTCAAAAGGTTTTGTTCAAAGTCTTTGGGACAAATTTAAATCTCAATACATTGTATCATCTAGTGTCAGATGGACAAACATAGAGGACTAACAGGATAATTGAGGACATTCTCAAAATTTATGTGATGGAACAACCATCAAAGTGGGAAGATTATATTCATTTGGTTGATTTTTCCTACAAAAATTGGTACCAGGACTCATTGAAAATGAGTCCATTTGAAGAATTGTATGGCAGAAAGTGTAACACACTAGTAAGTTGGGATAATCCAAAAAACAAAGCAATTGTTGGGTTAGATTTGTTGAAGGAAATGGAAGATAAAATGGCAAAGATTAAGCATAATTTAAAGGTTTCCCAAGACAGAAAGAAGATTTATGCAGACACTAATAGAGTGTTTAGATATTTTACAGTGGCCAAACACGTTTTCTTAAAAGTAAAGGTGAAGAGAAGTTCGCTAAGATTAGGAAGTTGCCCAAATTTGGCAACAAGATTTTGTGGGCCTTGTGAAATATCAGAAAATATAGGGCTAGTTGCATACATGCTAGCATTAACTGCATCCATGAGAGTGAATAATGTATTTCATGTATAATTATTAAAGAAATATGTGCCTAATCCAAACCACATAATTTATTGGAATGTGATCCAAGTAGAGCAAGAAGGGGATTTTAGAGTGGAACCAATACTCATCCTAGACTAGAAATTCAAAGTGATCAAGAACAAGGCGATAGAGTTGGTAAAGGTTCAATGGAATTTCGACGGTTCTGAAGATACTACATGGGATCATGAAGAAAACATGTGGGAAGAATACTCGCAAATTTTTGTCAATTTTGAAGAAAGCATAATGTAAGACTCCATTTTGAGTAGTTAGAGTTCCAGAACCACATGTCAGAATCCTAGCCAACCACACCGAGGCCCTTGATAAAAGAATGTCTCATTCCTTGGGTTGGCCATTATAAGAAGATGGTACATCCCTTGGGTTATCTTTGATAAATGAATGGTGCATTCCTTGGGTCAACGAGCTGAGAGGAATGAGAGATTATGGTTGGAACTGCTGTTGAAGTTGTGAAATTGCATAATTTATTTTCTAAGTATTGTGATGTAAGTTTTCATATATCTATATCGACATAGTGTGCACTGAGGATGACACACAATTGTAGGGGAGGAGGAATGTAACATCCCCACTATAATCCCCAGTTTAATTAATGCCTAATGTAGATATAATATGTGGCTACGACCAAGCAATGTAGTATGCGAATTGTATTTCTACGTTTTAATAATAAAAATGTGATACCAGCTATTAAGGGGACATTGATAGAGATGGGGGGTTGAATTAATCCACAAAAGAGGGGAGAGTTAAGAATAATTGTCAAGAGGGGTCCAAGGGGGAATTACCTATGTATATTAATTTAACCCATTTTCCTAAATTTGTTATTGGTATATGAACCTTTTGATTCCTGATTGAGTGTTCCCAAAGCCAATAATTGAATACATGTAATATGGTGGGTGTGAGTGGTCACATCCAAAATTTATTAGGCACATGGGGGTTGAGTAAAATCAGATTGGGGAAGTGTGTGAGTCAAGAAAGTAAGACAAAGTGGAGAAAATTCGTATGGGTAGGGACAACAATTTTACACAATGAGTTTTTGTGCATGAGGAGCAAGTAGAGAGAAATAAGGAGAGATTGGAGCTTGTGCAACCATGAGGGAAAATTATAGAGCATGATGGAGCATATTTAGAGTGAATTGGAGATGAAGACTAAAGATACAAGTTTTCATGCCTGAAGAGTGGACTCCTTAGTGAGTTGCACTAAAACAACAAGTGTTTGTTGGTAGTTTTCCTGGAAACAAGTTCCCTTGAGTTCCCAACTAAGAGATTCCTATCTACTTGTGCTAGAGAGACCCTGATAAACGAATGGGACACCCAAGGGATCAAGATCAGTGAAGGGGTACATTCCTTGGGTTGGGTAGGTCAAGAGGAAGAGAGCTGGTGGAAAATCGGGATAGCTATAGGAGAATACCAATGGGTTGTGAATTTTCTAAGCTATGAGTGGAAAGTGAGAGACCACCCTCTTTTGTGGATTACTAGCCTCAGCTCGAGGGTGATTGACTATTGAGATTTGGAACAATCAGTCTATGGTTGGGTGGAATGTCTGTCCTAAGCAGTTGGTTACACTATAGATTTAAAAGATAAGTGTTTGATCTATTTTCTGTCTTGTATTTATGATTTAAATTGTCGTGGATGTACTTTGTTTATTTGAGAATGTTTTATATGCTATTATGTTGATTTGCTTAGCTGCATTTCATGTCTAATTTAGAGTGTTATAGATGCATGTAATTAATTGTAATAAACAATAGCTAAATTTGTATGTAAATCGTAACTGGATGCTACACGAATTTATTTAGATAGCAGAATTTTCATTTTTGTAAGTTTTTCGCACCATAATGTCTCTCGGTTGGGCTTGAGGATGTTACAAAGAAAGTTAATTATTGAATGGGTGAACATGAAAATTGATGTTTTGAAATCGATTAAGTTAGATTTGAATTATGCATGCTTTAGGCTCTCTTCTACTTCAAGGGAATCTTCTTTAGACAAGTGATTAGTCTGGTGTAATAAACATTAAGATACAACCATTAGGGATGCAACAAACACTCTTTCTCATACAATTTATCTACTTTTCTACTGCTGAAAATTTCTTGTAATCTGTGATATTTGATCTACTGATAAAGGGCTATTGTTTGGATGGTTGACTTGCTGATTTTAGTGGTTAGAATTTTCTCCTATACCAAAATTTTGCTACATGCATAGGGATATCATACACATTGATGATAACACTCTTTTACAACCCTAATTTGACATCAAAATATTGGTTTAAGCATTGGAATATTGTCTACTAATTACAAGCTTTGTTGTCCAATATCATATGCTGATCTTGATGGTCTAATTTGCAGCTATCATAATTTTATTGTCGCTGATATATCACTGTTATATGCTGCAATTTTGGGGCAATAAGACTTCTTGTTGATTTCCTTCTTGTTTTGGGTTTATATCATTATATATTGTCTTGGTTTGGCTTGTCTAACATTGTTTTTTAGGTACACATGTTGGTAGCCATTTATCAACTCCAAAGACTCTCTTCTCTAGCCCCAAATTCATCTTAGATCTTGACCAATATAGGGAACCCTTGTGCAAACATAGGAGACAACACACGATGATCATTGCATGTCATTTGTAGTGCAACACATGATGATCTCTGTAACCTTCTATATTTGATGAGTTATGAAGAGCTAAGTGATGGGTGAGTTGTATCTTCATGGAATGAGCCTAGGAACTCACATCATTCGAGTTTCTATTGATTTCTAGAAGATTTAAAATCTCTCCCAAGCCTCTTCCAAGGATATATATAAGAAAGGAAAGTCTTGAGCAAGAGGAAGGGAGAATGATTTGTAAATTTATGCTATCCATTTGCGGAGGTGCTTTTCCTATTCACAACAACCAGAAACTAGATCGCCTAGTTTGATTAAGAAGCCGAGGAGAAGCAAGGTGCAAGGAGCCTGTTGTTCCAGAGTTTATATTTAAGGCTTTAAAATATAAAGTCTATGCATACGAAAATGGTAGAGAGAGTTAAGGTATAAAATGTATCAGTTACTAAAAAGAGAAGTTATGGTTGGTTTCTTAACTGTCTCTGTCTAGCTTCCCAATGTTCCTGGATGCTTATATCCCATTCAATTGCTGCCCATGAACGTTCTAATTCAACCTGGGTGTTTGCTGTCTGTAAGATAATGTTAAATACATTTAAAGCAATGCTAGTCTGATCTGAAAGGTCGGGTTCTATATTGGGATGTCTTGTCACAGGTTAAAAAATCTATTACTTTGTTTTCAAGGTTTTCTATTTCTGTTTTGGATTAGAAGAGAAAAGTTCCCAAACTTAAATTAATAACATAACAGTTTCAGAGGCCGTTTCTTGTTCCTGAGTCAAATTCAAAAATCATGAAAGTGATGGGAGGAAAACATAAAGCTGTTTAAACAAGGTGAGGCATCAATCATGGAGGAATCTCACTTTTCAACAGAGGAAGAAGGAAGACCAGAGATCTCTGATGAAGAATAAAAATATAGTAATCTAAGTAATCTACAGGTCTTGAATCTGCTGATAGCAAGCATAGAGGAAATACTGTAAACAATTAAATAATCAAATAATTCCTAACCACAGTAGATTGTGTACTAAATTGCAGTTAAAAATTCATCAAAGATATATAAGGGAAAATGTTGAAAATTAAAGTAAAGAGGAACACATAACTTGGTTGACAGAATCTGGAATCTCCGTTTTGTATTCTCATTAATCACTATAAAAACTTCTCTAGTACAATTGTCCGCAAAAAATCCTTTTCTCAGTCTTATGAAATTATATTTATACAAAGTCACCAATTCTTGACAATTGGTGATTTCCTAAATCCTAGGGGCTAACGGTTGCAAAATTGAAAAATTGAACCGTTTGCATAGTTATCTTTTATTTCTCTATCATTTTGATAATATGAACCTACACTATGATACTTCATTGCTTCTTCAAAGCATCTCCTTCTTTTGGTATGAGACATTCAATTCATTTTTCTAGAAAATGCACAAAAGATCTAGGAGGCTCTGGTATATCCTTTGCCTCAAACATATACAAATTTCTCTGAATTTTCAGGAATCAGTCTTCAATCTCTTTGTTAGCAAACTTAATTGATTGCAATTTTAAATTTGGCTTTACCAGCCACCTGTTTATTTGGGTAACATCAATCTACTTTAATTGCAAAATTTCAACCTACATTTCATTCAAGTTCTCTTTGAGTTTCAGTTGATGTCTTACAATATTGATCTATCCTAGTAACCCAGGGAAATTGTCTTCTCCAATACCTAACGATCCTTTGTCTAGTAAATCATAGGTCTCTTCACAATCATCCTTGACTTACTTGGCCATTTTCTTGCTTTCGGCTATGTTGGCCTCCCATACTTTAAGCATGATATCACCCCTGATCTACTTTGCAACAGACAACCTTGGAGTTTCTAATACCTCTTCTTTTTCCGAAAGTACAACTGCCTTTTGAAAAGTACCCTGGTCTTCTTTAGCCTCTTTTTCTTTAAAAACAATGTTATCGAAAGATTGAATTACTTCTTGGAAATAGTTATGAATAACTTCTACTTTAGAAATCAATATTTGTTGCTCTACTTCTATCTTCATATGCACCTCCATTTCCTGGGCTTGAATTGTTTTTAAATCTATCACCTGATTTTGAATAGAATTCAACCTATCCTGCAATTGTCTTTCTAATTCTTCCTGATGAATGACTTGTTCTTGACTACCTTGCATCTTCTTATACATCTCATCCAAGCTAGATTTGAGTAGTTGAATCTCCTATTTGTCAGCAACTCTGGCATGTTCTAGTCCTTTGTTTACCTCCTCTCTGATATTTTTCTCAACATTTTTTATTTGACCTTGCAGCTGGGCTATCATTTGATCCTTCTGCTTCAACCTTTTTTTTAGATTGTCAACTGAAAATAAGTTAGTCGTTGCCAAAGCTCCCATAGAGCCTGCTACTTCAGTGGTGAAATCTTCCTCTTCTAGGTTCTGTCCATCTATGAGAACTCTGTGTTTCTTTACCATTGTGCCTTCTCTCAAATGCATTTCCTGTTTCACTACTGCTTTCCTCTTCTTATTGAAAAAATAATCAGAGGAAGGTATCTCTTCTCTAGAGATTGGAGTGGGGTCAATTACATATATAACTTCTAGATGAGGAGTCCCAAATGTTGACTATAAAGGAGTCAATGATGTAATAGGGATGCCCAACTATGTAGATTGGGTTTCTCCTACTATTTTGGGAATATTAGCAGGAATAGTCGATGATGAAGGTGGAATCATTTGACTCGACTTTGGAGGTGTCTCAAGATCAAACTCTATTTCCAACCTTGGTTACTCTGTTAGTGAAGCTTCTTCTTTTTGTGAAGATGCTTCAGTCTTCTTTGGATTTTCTTCTGCAGTATTCTCGTCATAAGGCTTTGAGTTGAAACCTGGGGGTATGCTTTCCTGTTCTAGAGGAGAGGTTACCATTTCTCCCTGTAGTATCTTTGGAAAACCACTTCATCTGTGCTTCTGGAAAGTAAGAAATCTGGTCTGCAGGTCAGGTGGTGATGCCTAAACTCTCTCTAATATCTCCTCATATGCTTTGGCTCCTTTGAATATCTCGTCACAGGGGGAGTTTTCATGCTCAAACGTTTTCATGTTGCAATGAGTTAGATGATTTCCCACAATTTGGTATGAGTTGTGCTTTCTGATCTACCAACTTAATGTCTTTTAATGCTGCGGCTTCCACTTTAGAATGACCAAGATTAAGCAATGAAAACTTCCCAATATGCACAAGAAAAATTGGCCAGAATTTCTTCTGAGATGCTTTTAACTCTGTACCAATGCCTCTTGTTATTATCTGGTATGCCACTTCTCTGCACACTAGTCTATCAGTGAGAAATTTAAGGAGAGAATGAGGGGGGATTGAACATTTGAAGACTCTGACATAATATAAATTCTCCTCGATGAACCAATCGACAACTGCCTTAAGGTTTCCCATGATCTTCTCTGAAATCTGAGGGGGTGCATAACCGTACAAAATTTGGTGCACAGGTATCACTACATAGTGACAGATTTTGTAAAAGAAATCTTTAACATTCTCCTCCCATAGTTTAGAGTGATAAACATGAATGGGTTCAACACATGCTGGGCTCCAGCTCCAATTCATCAAGGGGAATGGAGTCATGTAACAGATAACATCCATAATATATGCAGACATGTAAAAAGATATAGGTCGACCTTTCGATTTTTCCATCTGGTAATCCTTAATTTCTTTAGCTAGGTTATCTGACAGGATTTTGGCCTAGTTGAAGGTGAAACTCTCTGCTACCTCGTGTATAATTGGCACCCATTCTGCCAGGAAATGGGTAGGAATTTTCTACCCAAATAATCTACACAACATCATTGCTATATAAACCATGTATTCGTTTAACGGTGATGTGGCATAAATGCCATGGGTATAAACTCTAAACTTCGCTGGAATTCCCCACCAATCTTTGATTATACCTGGATATGTTTGATCCAATTTTGTACACTCCTTTCTTTGAAATTCTTCTACGAATTCAAAATTAAAAATGTATTTAGAGACAGGGGACAATTTATACATTACTTGGATGTGCTCTGGTCTAAAAGAGTCGACGATGACCTTTTGTTGATTTAGAATGATCCTAGTCTAAATGTCGATTTTTTCTAAAGCCCAACTTATCATGTCATTGTATGGCATGAGTCTCGGCCATGTGGCTATCTTATGGAGCCCAGATTCTGCTATATCCTTGAGTTTCTTTTCAGTCGTTTCATTTCTGAAATCGTTGGGGCAATTCCTCAGCTCATACTCCAAGATATCAAAATCTGTCTCCAGGACTTGATTGAATCCATAGCATGTGGTGTAGTATCATATATAACATCTCCATCTGGATTTGAGCTCTCACCGGCCTCTTCACTCTTCTTAGGCGCTTTTTTGGGTGCCATGATGTTTGTGCTAAAAATGAAAACTTGTTACAAAGAAGAAATGCGTGATCTCTTTTGAATGTAACTCGCTTCTTGTCTGAAAGTAAGAATGAAATTCGAAATAACAAACCTTTATTAACCCTTAACTTGCCTTAAATTGAGTGTATTGATATAGGCATAAAATTAAATTCTTTAATGGGGATGGTACACTTGTAGATACACACTTTACGCTAAAAATATCTCCATTAATCCATTATAAATATTGACATATATCGACGATTTAAAACTGGGATTTCGAAAGGAATGTCTTCAAAAACTCCCAAATAGCGAAATGAGGAAAGTCATTTAATATCTTTAACCCTGTTTTTAATGTTAAGTTAATTATAATTAAGTGCTTAATAATTTCAGGATTTTGGGCTTTGGGGTTTTTTGAGTGCGAAAGAGTGATAACTCTTTGATTTTCCGAAATGCGACTGATTAACAATTTGTTAAGTATGTTTAAAATTTAGTTAATCATGATTAAAAAGAGATTTCATAAAAAGTGCATCGAGACTTTGAACTACTGTTTAAGTCGAGATAGTCGAAAAAGAAAATACGAAAGGTTTAGAAAGTCGTTAAACGTTTTTAATTATTCCTTTTAATTTGGTTTAATTTCCTTTAAACAATACTTTCGGGACTTCATTATCGGGGCTTTGGAGTTGTTATTAAAAATCATACTTCGTGAATAACCGAACCCCGAAACCTGAAACTCTTGAAAGACTTTGACTCATTTTTATAACTAAGGGTGGCTCCATAACCAAAGAAAACTGATTTTTAGGATATAAGAAGAAAAATAAACTTTGTTTCAACAAAGCCAAAGGGGAATTGCATCAACATACAAGGTATGAAACTTTGATGTATTTCTTCTATATTAATCAATATATCATTGGTTTCCTCTTACAAATGTTTGTAATTGATGTGCAAATGTGTAGGGCTGGTTTATTCCATTATATATCATATTATATCCAAGTTGAATCTATGATCCTAACACCAAGTAGAGAGGTAGAAAGGCATTGTTTGTCTTTTGTGTGTAGGAAGTAGGTTGCGAAGATTGGAGCTAGAACTTCATATCCGCATCAGCCAGGATATACGAAGGACAACCTACATTTAAAGGTATTCTATCTCTACCACTCCTTAGGTTAATTGTGAATCCATTTTCTTGACTCTAGTAAACCCGTATAATTATATCCCCACTATCTGTCTAGGATCAATAGGTAGATCCTAGGGAGATCTACTTACCTTACTGGTGATATTTCTCCAATAATAGAACTGACAACTCCACTGGTGAAGAATATTTGATTCTTCTTTAGAATACCTTGCCAAATTCCCTCTGTTTTTCTATTTGTGATTTAAATTGTCTTCCCTACACTTTTCCATAGGTCAGATATTACATATCTGATAGATCTGAGACATATCTGATAGATCTGAGACATATCCATCCCTTCCAAAAAAGTTTTTTTTTTGCAGTTATCGCATGTTTCAATATAAGGGAAACATGACGATCATCGCTGGTTGTCTCGCCTGTGTCTTACGATGATCCTTGCAAATTGGGGAAAACTATAGGCTTACAGACTTTTGAGATCATGTCTGGTTAGTCTGGGTCGAGAGGCCTTTGTTGATATGTTTTTTAAAGATATTACCTTTGTTTGAGTCTTCTCGTCACATAATTTTCCTTCATTTTCTATTTAGAGTGTGATTATGTGGTTGATTTTGGGATTCCTTGGATAGGTCCGTTTGTTGTCTAGTGATCCTATTAAGTTGGGTAATGAACCCAACATATATGGTAGTGTCTGATTTGATTGCATTTGGATTGTCCTTTTGTGTTTGTTATCCATTGTTAGATATATCCTTTTAGGTGAGTTTTGGGTGAGATATTGGTAGAGACATTGGAGTGGGCTTCTCTAACATCACTACCAATTTCCTACAACCTTCTGCTTGATGAATTTGCTGGTTTTCCATTTGCATTTTTTGTTCTTGCATAGATCAAGAATATTTTTGCATTACACTTGGAAAAGTTACAAAAACATTTTTTTTTTTGCATGCTTGTAAGATTTTGAAGCATTAGAAAAAAGAGTTTGCATTGCTAAATTGTTTGGATTGAGTTCTTAGAATACTTTTGGATCTGAACTGTTTGTATGGTTGCTTGGTGTGTTAGGTTACATTTCAAATTTACAAGGAAAAAGTTCTCTTCTCCTTGCCGTAGCTAGAGTTCATTGAATTGAAAGAATCACATTGACATCTTTGCATTGCTTGGTTGGGTCAAGAGTCATACATAAAAAAAAAAGTTTCACTCATTTCCCTTTGACGTAAATAACAACCATAAAAGAAATTGTGTAATCTAAAATCAATTAGACATTTTTTCTTTTTCAGTGAACCAACATTAGATAGGCTTAGGGCCTTGGAATAGGATTGGAGAGTAAACTCTCCAAGGCCACGGAAATGAAACTTAGTGATGCAGGAGCATCCGCACCTCGTCGTGCGCGCCTGCACGGGAAGATGGAAAAGACTTCGAAGGGAGACGTCAGGGTCACGGTCGTGACTATTTTGAGAAGCGCCGCCGATTGAATAAAAGAATCTATATTTAGGCGTA
>ML777166.1:1815726-1825880 GCA_009831015.1 Picea engelmannii
CGACAATATGAGGGCCATCAGATCTGAAGAAATACAAGTAGAGGGTGCTGAAGAGGAGAATAGATCTTAGGTGTAAGATTTGAGCACAGGGTCCGACCACCGTTGGATCGAGGAAAACCTGCACGGTGTTTAAAAGTGCAAGGAGAAAAGGGGCTCACCAAATCCCGAAAGTAGGAGAACTGTCCATCTCAGGGGATTATGTGGACCGTTGATCCGACTGCCTGTCGGAATTTCGAGGATCGCGAGTTAGAGATGTCAAATATTATTGACATGAGAACCCCGATTTCGCGATATGAGAAATCGCGATGTAATCTGAGCCGTCAGATTAAGATTGAATCTGAACCATTGATTCCAGTCAATGGAGAGGCATCGGGGATCGGGACTTTGAAATGACAAAGTCACTTGACATCAAGAACCCCGATTTCGCGATATGTGATATCGAGATTCAATCGTAGCCATTGAATCGAGAATGTGATCTAGACCGTCGACCCAACTCATGACAGCAAACCACGTCAGCTAGGGACACGTGGCACAATCAGGTAATGACAAGTGTTAGACTGATTCAACATTTCAAGCACATGTAAGTCATGAATCAGAGTGACACGTGGTAGTATTCAACATGTGTCAATCCACTTGTGACGTCAGTAGATGGACACCTCTTGGAGTTTCGCGGATCGCGACTTGGAGTGACGAGAACCTCCATCTAAGGATCAATGAGATGCGAGATCACGATAAGATCCTGACTGTCAATGCACCAAAAGATGTGGATCGTTGATCTGAGCTCCATCTCTGAGTCTCGCCTATCGCGACTTGGAGTGACGAGAGTCTCCATCTAAGGAACAGTGAGACGTGAGATCGTGAAAATATCTGGACCGTTGATTCATCGAGATCGTGGACCGTCGATCAGGGTTGATGAAGATCATGAGTTCGCAGTGCCTTTTAGTGCAGATAGTGGTCACCGCCTATGGTCACGTGGAGGAAGGATCTAGCGCAGAAAATCTCTGTGTCGGAGTTTCGAGAATCGAAATATGGAGAGACAAAAGAAACAAAGCAGAATTTGCGATATGCGAAATCGCAAAATCACGATACAATCGTAGCCGTCGAATCAAGACCAGATCTAGACCATGGAATCATAGGACATGTGGCAAGTGATCAAAATTTCACTGACTTAGGGGTCAATGGAGAAAAGTACCAAAATGCCAAAATGAATGCAAGATCCCATGGATTCAATCCAACGGTGCAGATGAATTTGAACAAGATCGGAGGGCAACTGTAGCACGATACAATGTAACTTCTAGAAATCACTGATGGGTTCTGCCAGAGGACTCGAAGACACTATGGTATAACTGAAACAGAGAAGGTGAGTTAGACTGTCACAGAGAAGATGAAGAGTCACAAACTGCTAGAGAGGCTGAGGAATCTCAGCATAACACCCAGTGAAGCTGAATGCGTGGTTGAACTACCAAAGAAGCTGAAGAGTCGCGATGATGATCACGCAGAGCACTCGAGAGGTGGAGGAATTTGGTGCGGAGTCAGCATGCAGAGGCATTGTGAACATTGCATGCACAAGGTGCACAAAATCTATAAATACACAGTACAGAGAAGAGAAGTGGGTTGTTTTTGTTGTTGTTGTTGCTGTTGTTGTTGGAGGTTGTTGTGATTGATGTTGGTAAAGGTGATTCAGGGGTGAAAAAGGAGGAGAGTGTAGCAGCTGAATAGCACAGAAGAGGAACTATGTAGAGAATGGAGATGGCACACAGAGAATAAAAAGCAGAAGACCAGACAATGCAAGTGAGGTGTGCAGGAAGGCAAAGAGGCAGACAAAGTAACGAAATGCAGCAGAACAGTGATGAGTCTGGTAATCCATTGTTGAACATTATATCATTGTAATAAGTTTGGGTAATACAAAATCAATATTTCAGGGTGGTTGGGAGGTGCTAGGGAGGACTGTTGTCCTCAGAGGTTCAAGTGGGTGCTTGAATACAGGGAGTTGGTGCTTCCTTCTAGTTGGTGCTAGAGAAACCAAGGAGTTGGTGCTTCCTTCTAGTGGGTGCTAGAGAAAATAGAGAGTTGGTGCTCTCAGCAAGTTGCAGCTTGCTAAACAGAGGTTGTAGCCTCATTATGAGTCGGTGCTCATATGTATGATAATGTAAAGAATGTAATTATTACTTATCATATAAAGAAAAATAGGTTTTTACCCTGTATGGGTTTCCTTGGAAAATATCTGTCTCTGTGTTTCTCATATATGTGACTGATGATGAATGTGCCTGTGTTTATTTCTTTGCATTATTGTGATCATCATTCAGTGTTTCTGCAAAGAGTTTTAAAAGAAGCATAATTGTTTAAGCTCAGTAACAACTAATTCACCCCCCCCTCTCAGTTGTCCAACAACATCATCATTTGCATGTTATTCCTTTTTCTTCTCTTTATTCTTCATCATCTTCTCGTGATATCCATATATTCATTCGACCATTTCTAACATGTGATAAAAGACCATGTGAAAGTTTTTATCCTGTTCATCACGCTTGTCCTCTTCTGCCATTTTCTTCCTTCAGGATGCACAACCAACTTCGAGATTGAATGTCTTAAGAGTTCATTCACCCTGCTTATGCTTGGCCCTAGTAAGCATTCATACTCAACAATTCAAGTCAAAGATGACTGCTCTGATACCAACATGATTTGAGATCTTTTCATCTGGTGACTTATTAAAGAATTGTATTAAATGAGCATAAACTAAAGTGCATCATAAAGAAAGAAAATATTCAAAAGGAAAGAGTCATGGGCATTAGATTTAAAACACAAAGAACTTGATAACGGATTTCATCCCTGGTGGACTATGTCTTCTGGTCCTGCTCTAAAATGGGTAGGCCTTTTTATTAACTCCATAAAAGAATTGGGCAAAATACATAAGTATACCTCATTCTGGAGTTAATCTACAAAATCTTTGCTCAGATCAGAAAAAAAAAATCACCACTGCGTTCATGGCGTCGAATTACCTAAAAATGTCTGTCTCCATGCCTCGATCTGAGTCTTTCACTTTTGGGCCCAAGAGACAAACCTGTCTCGATTTTCGTGCCCACACCTGCAATAATTAATGGACTCTTTCTCAAAATTCATGCCTCTATCCTTAAATTCATGCATATTCTGTATGACCGTGCCCCTTGGTTTCTCCCTTTCGTACACTGTAAAAAAACCCTTTAAATAATAAAATGCGGGCAATTTTGTAATAATGGGACCGTTGGCGCATTGGTTAGTGGAGGTTGTTTGAAGGCATTGGTCGGCGAAGGTTTAGGCGGAGGTCCCAGGGTCTAACCCGCGGGCCTCCCCTTTGGACTCCTCTTTTATAACGGTTACCAAATCTGGCGGTTTATTTTGGCGGGTGGCTATTTATAGCGGACCAATGGAATATGCCGCCAATTCTGGTGAAGCCGCCACCATATTTGGCGGTATCTATAATTATATATTTTTTAATAATTCAGTTGCTGGGCGTCATTGGGAATTTTCCCACTGTCATGTGGCAGCCAGAAATTGGCCCATGTCACCTCTTTGCATAGTCACCCTGTCATGTCACCTGCCTTCCATTTCAACATGCCAAGTATTGTACAGAAGCCACGTGACATGTTTTCATTGGTCCACATGTCAACCCAAACAGTCCAAAAATGAGTGACACGTGGAAACCTCTGGTGCTTCCACATCATCATGTTGACATCATGATGACATCATGATGACACATGTCACCCTCTACGCTTTCCATGTATGCTGTACCGACGATGATGTCATACGTTCAGATGCTAACATCAACAACACAGATGCTGACTCATCCTTGCTGACTGGGCTAGGTTGACCAAAACTTTTACCACGGATATATTTTGATTCGTAACTCTGTTTGACGGGATGTTTGTGCCGTTAGAAAGCTTGTGACACCCTCTTCACGATAAAGTCATTTTCACTGAGTTTTAGGAACTTTGAATTTTTTCCCTTTCTTTGTCTGCTGAAGCCATTCTGAGCATCATGAGTTGCCTCTACGAGTTCTGAGTTGTTCTTAGCCTTCTCTGGATCCTTTTTAGATCAACAGTCTTCAGTTATACCTGCAAGGTCTTCATCTTCTGTGCACCCTTTACTCACTCTGTGATGCTCATGGAATTTTTTCTTTGCTTTAGATCTTGGATTGAAGTGTTGATTCCCTCCTCTTGTTGATCTAATTTTTGGATCCTATCATCTTCTTCCAGTGTTGTCCATAGTTGCGGGGTATTTTTGAACAATTATGTGACCCTTTCAACTTATTTATGCATCACTTACACTTGCAGGGATTCTTGTTGTTCCCTTTCAGCCATAACTTCTAGAGGAGTAGTTGAGGTTAGTTTTTCTTTGAGCTCTTTGATATCCTTCTTGTAGTTTTCGAGCGTATGCACGATGATTTGGATTTTCTCTTCCGCATTGCTCATGGATTCCTATGCACTGTTTGGAATCCTTGTAAAGACTTCCTTCAGGTCCTGTTCCAAATTATCTGTGTGATGTTTCTCCTCTTTTGTCTCGAGATTTACTTTCTCAACCACTAGTTCTAGGGCATCCTTTCCATTCTTAGTTTCCTCCAATTCTGCCGCATCTGTCCTTGTGCGCAATTGGACTTCCTACGTGACATTGACTTGAATTTTGTATAGTTCCTTGGTTGGTATCTTTTCTAGTACCAATTGTACCAGTGCTAGATCCCTAAGTGGTGTCTAGGCTATGGCCTCGTCCACCTGCAACATGTATGATGTGACTTGGAAGCTTGGACTCACCTACACTATGGTTTGGATGGTATGTTCTTTTCTTGACGCAGTCCTTTCCTCTACTTCGGTCACTGAGGGGAAGGGTTTAATTCCCATTTCATGCATTTTAATTGCTTGTATTTGTTCTAGGACCTACCTGATGTCAACCAAATAATTTTTGTCTTTCCCCTTTGGTGCTTGACCTCTTCAAATTCCTTGGTTGCATGATCCTGTACTCTCTTGCAGATTTCCATACTCTGGAGTATGCGATCCTCAGTGATTGTGTACTCCGGTATTTTCTTATGGGCCCTTGCCTTCTTGCGTGGCCCTGTTTCTTGTGGAGTGGATGTCAAAGGGGTTTCTTGTGTCATTGTGTGCCCCCTTCCTTTTTCTTCCTGCATCGGGGTAATTTCCTTCTTCATTGACCGCGTGTCCTTCTTTGGAGCACTTCCCTTCTTTCGCTATGCTGGATTCTAACTTGGCTTCCCCTGTTGCATTGGATTTTTAGGTGCAATGCTGTCTCCTACATGTGTCTTAGATGACCTTGCTTCTACCTCTTTTCCCTTTGGAATTTCCTTGGTAATGAATGATATCTTCCAGTCGTCTTTCCAGTATCACATTGGCATTTCAAATTCTTCTTCCTTGATGCAGAAATGAAGTTGAAACCATTCCTTTAATGGATACCTACATGCTTGGATCCACATATTGTGGCACGTAGCCCTGAAGTTGGCTATACCATGATATTGTGCGACCACTTCCGGAGTGATCCTCTAGGTGTTGGTTATGTTTTCCTAGATGTCACTGAGGTACCACGCAAAGGTACCCGTGTTTTCACTTCTTATCTTTGGGTCCAACATGCTCCCCATGGACATGTACCGTGCTGCATGACAACGACCTACAAAAAAAAAAAATCTCTTGGGGTCGGACGTGCTCCCCATGGGCGTGTACCGCGCTACGCAAAAATGACCTACTCTATCACATAAATAAGATTAGGGAGGCTCCTCCCACCCGATTAGTGCTATCAGAATTAGCAGTCAGGAATAGTGGAACTCTCTACCCAAGTCCTACACGTCCTTGTAGTCATTGAGGAATAGGTTCAGGAGATACGGTGCCCAGATGAGCATGGTGTCGTTTGTGCACTACAATGCAACTGTGAAAACCCTTGTAGGGACCTCCTCCTTACGGTACTTACATAGAAATTTGAACTCCATTAGTTTTGTGGTTATCCCGGTGGCTACGTCATAGATTCTTTTGATGATGATCCTGCACGATCCTCTCTCTATCCTGTATATTTTCTTCATTTCTTCGATGAGAGCTTTTTCTTTTGTCTTGTCATCTAGGTACTACATGGGACTCTTTCCCATTGATGGCAAACCTGTGATGAATGCAATGAGTTCTACATCGATGCAGACAGGTTCTTCCATTCATAAGAATCCTACCGATGTGGGGAATCTTGACAAGGTTTAGGATCCCTATGTTTTCTAGGCCTGCCACCCATTATTTTGGCTGCATCATGGGGTCTCCAAAAGGGCTTGTGTTGATGCTATCGATGTATACTTGCTGCAATTTTTTTGGGAATTTTTTGGTGTCAGCCACATCGTGGTCTGAGAACGTTAGCCTTCCATGCAGCCAAATAGGGTTGGCATGGACTGCACCCCCTTTGGAATGAACGGTAGCAAAAATAATGCATCGGACTGCTTGCGCGGGGAGCGTGTTATAGGTTGTTTATCCTTTCTTCTTACTGGTGCAGTAGAGGTCTCATCCTTTGGCTCTCTCTCTTACCCTCCCAACTTTGACTTCCCTGTATTATATTCAATATGTTATTTCTTGTGCTATGTGGACCCTTCTCTAGGTTGTGGTCTCACCACGTCAGAATCTATCCGCTCACTCTCGCCCCCATTTGTTCTGTGGGATGCTTCGAACTTCGTAGGTTTCTATGGGTTTCCTATGGTGACTGGTTCGTTCCTCTGTGCACTTTTGTGCACATCAATCTCCATCCAGACTGTTGTCAAGGATTTTTCTTCTTCTTCTACCAATGTGGTGGTCACTGGTTTGATCTATGGCGAGGGAATTGCGTCGACATCGACAATTCCCTCTCACTGTACCATTTTCTGCGCCACTTCTGCAGTTTCTTGTGGTGACCTAAGGCTACTTCTGGTTTTGTATGTTGTTTGTCTTGGTGCGTCAACCTTTGGAGGTGCCATCATGGTCACTTATTTCTTTCTAGATTAAGCTTCGGTTGCTTTGAATCTCTATACTCTCTTGTTCGGATCTCGTCTTTAGCTTTGTGGGTTTGCGAATTTGCAATTTCATAATAAGTCTTGTTTGGTTTGAGTTTCTCCTTTATATAGAGGGTGTCATTGTTTTCATGAATCATCTTGGAGAAGCTTCTTTGGCTGCTATTAATGCATTGAAGCTTGTCGAGTACGCTTCATTCAATTCCATAAATTCCCCAATTCATGCCTTTTTTCCCTAACCGTCATTTTTCACTTTTTCGATCGTTGACCCCATTTCCGGTGTGCTGTACTTTTCCTTAGTGTACAATGTTTTTTTATTTTTTATTTTTTATTTTTTATTTTTCTGTCAACCATCTGCTGCGCGTGATCATTTTTTCTTTTTGTCGTGCCGATTCCATGATTTTTGTGCGCAATGTTTCCCAGTATTTTTGCATTTTATTTCTTTTAAATTTTTGTATTTATTTTTCCCTCTTTTTCTCCTTTTTATTTATTTTTCTCATTTTTCTATCCTAATCTCTGCTATAATACACTATATACATGCCTTTCTCACTGTGTTCTGACTTCTAAGGGTTAGGAGTTTGACTGTCACTGTACAGTTTCATTCGACTCCCATTGATCATTCCTTTCAGTTATGTTCCTCCCACGTACTTTAGTTGTACATATCCCCCATCCGTGACAATATTTACTTCATATGGCCCTAGCCAATTCATTCTAAAATTACTAGGATGTTGAAACAATTTATTGTCATAGAGAAGGATTAGGTCTCCCTCCTTAAAGCTCTTATTCTTAATATGTCTGTCATGCCAGGATTTGTCTCTTGATTTTTGCACTTCCTGATGAAATCCTGCTAGGATCTTGTCCTCTTCCATCTCCATTAGTTGGTTTAACCTTTCCTTTACTATGCCTCATTCTATCATGTTAGTAATTGCTGCTACGCACAGTTTGGGTATGAGAAATTCTAATGGTACCACTGCTTCCTGCCCATACACAAATCTAAATGGTGTCTTTCCTATCAACTTCTTACATGTGGTCCTATATTCCCATAGTACTGCTGGTATTTTCAAGTCCTAATCATCCTTGTTGATATTGCATATCTTTGTCAGAGCATTTTCCAAGATCTTATTGAAGGCTTCCACTGTTCCTTTTTCCCGATGATGGTATGTTGTACTCTTCTGGTGATAGACTTCAAACTCCTCAGTCATAGCCCTGATGGTATTGTTGATAAAGTGAGTGCCTTGGTCACTCATCAAAATCCTTAGACATCCAAATATGGTGATCACTTACTCAAACAAGAAGTGTGTTGTTGTCTCTGCGCTGCAGTATTTGACTGGTGTTTCTTCTTCCCATCTTGTTAAGTATTATGTCGCAATAATGATATATCTAGCTCCTGATATTTTTGTTGGTGGATTGATTGGTCCAAAAAATTCTATTTCCCATTTGTCAAATACCTGCAAGGTTACTTGTGGTATGAGACATCTCATCTCTTTTGTTGGGTTTTCCAACCCTCTAACAAACATCACATTTCTGGAAATATTCCTTGGCATCTCTATGGATTGTTGGCCACCATAATCCTACGCGCAATACCTTATGAAAAATATCTTTTCATGCACAGTGTCCTCAACCTATACCTTCATGATCTTCTACCAAAATTCTGGGCCTTTCATGTTCCAATACACACCTCAAAATTCTATCTGCTCCCATATTATATAAGTGTCTTGCAATAAGTTGATAGTCTATAACTTTGACTACTAGATTCTTCTTCTACGCAGTGCTAAAATCTTTTGGTGCAACCCCTATACTTAAGTATTCAATAATATCAAAAAATTATTCATCAGCTATCTATACTGAAAACAACTGCGCATCAAGGAAGTTGTCTTCCAAGTTGGTAGATTCTTCTCCATTAGTTACCCTTGACAGGTGATTAGGTCCTGCATTCAGCTTCTCTGGCTTGACTATTACCTCAAAATCAAATTCTTGGAATAACAACAACCATCTATAGATCCTCCCCCCCAACACTGGCTTATTGACTAGGTATTTGAGGGAAGAATGATTTGTGAACATATTAAAGTGTTTACCCAATAAATAGTGCCTGAACTTATGAAGTGCATATACCATGGCTAGGCCTTCTCTTTTTGTAGTGTTGTAATTCTTCTTTGAATCTGAAATTTTTTGTCTTGCAAAGGATATAGGGTTGTCTAATTCCCTTGCTCCTGGTTGCGCCATAATTTCTCCCAGTGATAAGGTTGATGCATCTACATGCACATGAAATGTATTTTCCCAATCTGGGAATACTAGGATAGGCGTTGTGACAATATTTTATTTTAAAGTGTCCAACCCTTGTTGACAGTCCTCATTCCACTAAAATTTGATATCCTTCTTTAACAATTTTTCCATTGGAAAATTAATCTGTGCATACCTGTTTATAAAATTCATGTAATAACATGTTTGATCTAGTGTTACTCTCAACTAGCTTTGGTGGTGGTAAATCGACAATGACTGCAATCTTAGGAGGATACACTAGTAAACCTTGTTTAAAGACTATATGTCCCAAAAATATTCCAAAGGGTGTCCCAAAAATGCATTTCTTAATATTCAATGATATCTGACATTGTCTGCATCTTTCCAACATGAGTCTTAACACTTATACATTATCTTTTAATAGACTATATACAGTCCAGTCATTCAGATATACTTCTAAAAACTGATGTATGAATTCCTTAAAAGAAGCTATGACTACTCTTGAAAATATGGCTGGTTCATTCTTCAACCCAAATGGCATGACTCTATATTGGTAGGATCCCCATTTCATAGAAAAATTAGTCTTATACCTATCCTTTGGAGCTATTTTGATATGATGGTAACCTGTGAATCCATCTGTAAATGAATATGCTTCCTGGCCTCCCACATTCTTTAAGACTTCATTTGTAAAAGGGGTTGGGAAAGGGTCATTTAAGAAAGCATCATTAAGTTTTCTCAAATATACACAGATCCTTATCCCCCCTTGTTTCTTTTCTTGGGATACCATATGACTTATCCATTCATGTTCCTCTACTGGTTCTAAGATACCTGTTGGATTACTGAGAGGGGGGGTGAATCAGTAATAACGTAATTATAATCCTTTTTCTTCAAATGTTATATCAATGTAGAATTATTATCCAAAAGTGAG
>ML777166.1:1828021-1840269 GCA_009831015.1 Picea engelmannii
TTTGTACACCTTATCAATCATGATAAGACAATAATAAGTCATATTTACATCAAACACTATTGGGTCCATTTCCCAAAACTTTGTGCTATGGGTCTTTCTTCAAGGGTTGACATCAATGACAACCAACCTTAATCAACAATACCATCTTCCAACATTCTGTTAATTTATGCTTTCACTGTTGAGATTCAACAAGAAGATCATAGTGAAAATTATGCACCTACACTAGGATGGAGTCTTAGTCTATTTTTAGGTGGAAGTCTATTTTTAGATGATGAGAAAATTCTATTTATAGATGATGTCTATTTATAGATGGTGAGCGAATTCTATTTATAGATGTATGCCGACTATTATTATCCCTTAATAATAGCTGGACAATAAATATTAGTCTATTCTCAATGAGCACTTGGAAATAGTTAACTGAAGTGGCAAATCAATTTGCTATAGGAAATTCGAGTTCAAAGGTTGACTGGTGGGACATGGAAGTCGAATTAGTTGTAACTGAGTGATTCGAAGTTGTAACAAAGTTGGATGTGTAGTTATGTGAGTTGTGAAGTAGTTTAACTCAGTTAAGTGAGTTAAGCTCAGTTGTACTACTTGTAACTGAACTTACACTAATGAGAGATCAATGAATTAATTATTAATTAATTCACAATCAATGATCTCACATGAAACTGAAGATTTACCACTGTTAACTACATGTATGTCAGATCCAGTGGAGACCGAGTTGAGATAACAAGTGAAAGGGATAGTTTGACTATCAATTGTGACATTAGTGAGTGCACTCATGCAACCGCACACACATTGGATGTGACCATGAGGAATGCGTAGCCTAGGCAAGATGGATTCATTAATTGTAGGGATTTCCATCAACATGTATTGAGCAGAGGAGGCAGGCTGTCTGGAAGCAGTAAATTGGCACATGAATTTGTCAATTTTTGTATGACAGTGTGAGACGATTGTATATTGAATTGCGAGCTCTTGGATTAGAGTTTTGTATGAGATTGTTTCATGATCCATGATATATAAATAATATATGATAGTGGGGTTTTTAGCTTTATTCTTTCCCGGTAAAACATCTGTGTTATGTGTTATTGATCTTTCTTCTTGATATTGCAATTGGCGATCGTGTTTTAAATTCCGCAAGAATATTAGTAGAAGCGATTTTGTATTTAATAGTGGCATATAATTGTTAGATCAGGAGAATCCAGGCAATACATAATTTGTATTGAAATTTCTACATGGTATTAGAGCACAGGAAATTGCAGAAGCTGAGTTTGTGATTGGATAGAATTTGAATTTGTAGAAAGACTTTCTTGGTGCTACAACTGATTCAAGATTGAAATGGCTTTCAGTGGCTTGAGGTTAGAGTGTGCACTCGAGGTAAACTTGAACTACATTTATTGGAAGGACAGGATGGAGGTAGTACTCGAAGAAAATGGCTTGAAGGAATTCATTGACAAGGATGTTCCTAAGCTAGATGTTGCAGACGTTGCAAATCTTGATGCATGGAAAAAGAAAGTCGCAAAGGCGAGAAGGATCCTGTTGGAGGGAGTAAGAGACCACATTGTCTCAAACCTCCATGGGAAAGCCACACCATATGAAATTTGAAAGGATTTGATGGATCTATTCTAAAACAACAACAACCATAGGAAATTGGCACTCAAATATAAACTCAGGAAGATCAAGATGGAGAAGGGCAACCCCATTCCAAAATATCTCACGAATTTTGTCCAATGTCGGGATGAGCTAGGGAGTGTGGGAATAACATTCACTGATGATGATTTTGTGAGCTTGGCTCTCCTAGGACTTCCCAATAATTGGCACAGTTATCAAGACTATCATTGGAAGGTAAAAATTTCCGGATTGGGAACGACTATGGTCGGATCTAGTGTAGGAGGAGTTCAAGTGGAACACCAGAGATGGATCTTCATCAAAGCATGATGATGAAGAGGATTGTGCTTTGGATTCCAAGGAAAGGAAAGGGAAGGGGAATAAATTCCATTCAAAATCTGAGTCTAAAGGCAAGAAGCTGGATTTGTCCAAAGTGAAGTGTTTTCACTGTCATGAACATGGGCATCTCGCTACTAACTGTCCGCAGAAGAAGAAGAACAAAAAGGCTGTTGGAGTTGCAAATGCTGAGGCCCTTGCCTCGCAATTTGAACTTGAATTCTCCTTGATTTCATGCATGGAATCAAGTGCATTGGTATCAGTGTGGCATTTGGATAGTGGCACTTCCTTCCACATGACGAGAGATAAGGAGATTTTCAGTGACTTGGAGGAGAGAGATCTCAAAATGCATATAGAGATGGGGGGTGATCGACGATATAGTGCAACTGGCATTGGTACCATTACCTTTCAGAGTGAGTTAGGTAAACCATTGCAATTGAAAAATGTTATGCATGTTCCAGGTCTGAAGAAAAACTTGGTCTCAGTCACAATGTTGGAGGATAGAGGCTATGTTGTTTTTTTCAATGATGGAAAAGCCTTCCTACGACATAAAAAAATGGGTCAGGTCAAGAAGATAGGGATTCGAGTTAAGAATCTCTACAAGCTAGAGGTAGATGGCTACGCTGCCATGATGGGTAAGGAAGAAAAAGTGGTGAGCCGAGATGAGGGCGAATTATGACATAGGTGATTGGGCCATCTTCATCATGGAGCCTTGAAAATCATGCAACAAATATCTATTGGATTTCCAATGGGAACACTTTCTCAGTTAGATCAGTGCAAGGGTTTCACCATGGGGAAGTATGTAAAGTCCACCTTTCATGAAAAGGAGAATCGTGCTTCGGTTATCCTGGAGAGAGTTCACATAGACATGTGTGGACCATTCTTGGTTGCTTCAACAACAAAAAATAAGTATTATGTTATTTTTGTTGATGAATTTTCTCGTAAATGTTGGATCTTCTTCATGCAGAAGAAGGATCAAACATTCTCAAATTTTTGTGAGTTTAAAGCAATGGTGGAGAAAGAGTCAGGGAAGCAAGTGAAGGCTATGAGGAGTGATAATGGTGGAGAATACATCTCTAATGAATTCAAAGACTTCTGTAGCAAAGAAGGAATTCGAAGAGAACTCATAGCGCCTCATAACCCACAACAAAATGGGGTCACGGAGAGGAAGAACATAACGATCGTGGGTACAACATGAGCAATGTTGCATGATCAGGGCCTACCAATGCATTTGTGGGCAGAAGCATGCAACACTGCAGTTTATGTACCATTGTCTTCATAGAGTACTTGGCATGAGTACACCTGAAGAAACTTTCACTGGTAAGAAACCTGATGTTTCTCATTTTAATATTTTTGGCTCATTTGTTTATGTTCATGTGACCAAGAACACCAGGAAGAAGTTGGATATGACTGCTGAAATTGGGATATTTGTGGGGTACACAGAAACACCCCATAATTATCGTGTGTATTTTCCTAATAGTAAGATGACTGTTATGCAATGAGATATAAAATTCGATGAGGGGAAAGACATGTGGTTGTCACTTGAGAGGGAGCTAGACTTGCATGCAGAGGAGGAACTGTTGGTTCCCAAAGATGAGTCTCAAGATGTGGATAAGGCACATGATGTTGGAAGATTGGTTGTTGTCATTGATGTCAACCCTAGTCATGGGTTTTGGACCGCAAGATTGATAAAGGTATTTGGACATGAAGGACAATGCACACGAATATACAACACCCATGAATGGATAGTATACATCATGTTGTTTCCAGTGGTATGTGGCACGTCACGTGGATCCTCATGGTTGAGGAGAAATGGATTTTTGAAGATGACAAAGTGAATTGAAGAAGGAAGTACATGTAGGCCCTGAAGATAATTAAAGAAAAGAATTATAAAATAAGAAAGTGTGAGGTCGGCCCTAATGTTAAAATGAAGTGACATAAATGGTATAAATAAACATCATTATAAATTCACTTTGATACAAGCTTAATTTCAGAGGAAATAAGAAGTAAAGAAGGCCGGATTTCAAGGGAGGATGAAGTCTTTTGGTGATGTGTTCTAAGGTATGTTATTTTCAGGTCATCTTACCATTTTTGCTATAATTTTTTTTTCTAGAATGATTCAGATGGTGAAATCACTATGGTATTGAGAAGACATATCAAGGTACCTCTGTTAAACATTTCATCTCTTGATTCACTATAATTATAGAGATACACTCTGTGGAAGATAGGGTTTGTGACCAGTCCTGAAGCTAGTCAATAAATAGGTGTTCCGGGTAAAATAGTCATAACTTCTTCATTGAGAATCCAAATGATGTGGGAAAAATTTCATTGGAAAGAGTACAAACTTTAGTTTCTTGTGTGAGAGTTTTAGAATCGGATGTTAAATATTGAGTGCAGGGCATTCTATACAAGTTCGGTCTCCTGGATAGACCAGAATTGAATAAAGTCTACCATTCTTTCTATAACTTCTTTTTGGGGAGGATTCAAGGAGTGAAACTTGGAGGAGTTTTAGATAATACAATGAGTAATATTATATACAGGATCAGATTACTCTAAGAATTGAAGAAGTCTAAGAAAACATTATTAGGTTCTATGTGATGATTGGTTGATGGTGATGATTTAATGTAAAGTTTTATTATCTCTCATATATTCTTGGGTGGAAGGAAGGGGAAAGGATGGAGAGTTCAAATCTCTCTTGATATTGGAGGACTGTATCTTCCTCTTGGAGGTTTATCCCTCCCTTTACATTTGGAAGCTATAGCTACCTTTGGAAGTCATTACTTCCCTTGAACAATAACTATTGATTATTTCTCATATATTGTGCATGGTGTATTGTGATGTATTGGTGTAACTCTTATACTATTGTTCATTGCTCATTGGATATAGTTGAATGGTTTAAGTATAAGTTGAAAAAGGTTTTAAATTGTACTTGATACTGATTCAACCCCCTCTTAGCATCAACACATGAGGAGGTTCATGGAGTGGAGGAAGCCACTCATGCAGAGCCATCCATCAGAAATGGCAGAAAGCGCACCACAGAAGCTAATAGATTGAAACTAGATGCTGCACAGAATGTAGGATCTCCTACTTCACAGTGCAGATAGAGACGGTCTCCTGATCAATTTACTAGATACATGGCTCTCATGAGAAAATGTATTGTGACTGAACCATCTTCCTTTCAGGAAGCAATGCAATATCCCACTTGGTTTGATGCAATGGTAGAGGAGTATGACTCCATTGTACAAAATAATGCATGGAAAATTGTCCCAAGACTGGTTGAAAAATCAGTGGTAGGTTCGAGATAGATCTACAAGGGGAAGATTTTAATCTTTGTTATTTATGTTGATGATCAGCCGATACAATAATGCAAGGAGGACCTTGCAAAGGAGTTCGAGATGAAGGATATGGGCCTCCTTCATTATTTCCTTGGATTGGAAATATGGCAACGAGATGGTGAACTTTTTGTGTCTCAAGGAAAGTATGCAAGGGAGATACTGGGTAAGTTTCAGATGGAGGGCTGCAAACCCATGGATACTCCTCTTCTAGGAAACTGGAGGAAATAGGATGCTACTTATGGAGAGGTAGTGTATCCTATTATCTATCGACAGTTAGTGGGTTTGCTAATGTATCTAGTGAACATGAGACCAAACATTTGCTATGCGGTTAACCGACTAAGTCATTTGATGGTTAAGCCTACCAAGATCTTTTGGAAGGAGGGTAAGCATGTCCTGAGATACCTGAGGGGCACATCTGAGTATGGATTATGGTACAGACAGATGGATGAGGTGAAGTTGCATGGCTTCATGGATGCAGATTGGGGTGGGCAACCCAACAGACAGAAAGAGCACATCAGGGGGGATCTTTAGTATCAGATCTACAATTGTTTCTTGGTACAATAGGAAACAAAGATTCATGGCACTCAGTTCAGTGGAAGCGAAATACATGGTAGTGAGTCAAGATTCATGTGAGGCTATCTGGATGAGAAAGATCTTGGTTGGTTTGTTTGGTTCTCATTTAAATCCGACAATGATTCATTATGATAATCATAGTTTCATTAAACTCTCGATTAATCCTATGTTTCATGATAGATCTAAGCATATAGATATCCGGTATCATCATATTAGAGATTGTGTGCAACAAAAGATCATGTTGCTTTAGTACATTCCTATGGAAGATCAGGATGCAGACATTCTGACGAAGGTGATGACCAAGAGAAAATTCGAATACCATAGAGACATGATCAGGGTGAAGGATAATCCCTTTCTTGTTGAGAGGGAGTGTTGAGATTCAACAAGAAGATCCTAGTGAAAATTATGCACCTACACTAGGATGGAGCCTCAGGCTATTTTTAGGTGGAAGTCTATTTTTAGATGATGTCTATTTATAGATGGTGAGCGAATTCTATTTATAGATGTATGTTGACTATTATTATCCCTTAATAATATTTGGACAATAAATCTTAGTCTATTCTCAATGAGCACTTGGAAATAGTTAACTGAAGTGGAAAATCAGTTAGCTATAGGAAATTCAAGTTCAAAGGTTGATTGGTGGGACATGCAAGCCGAATTAGTTGTAATTGAGTGATTCGAAGTTGTAACAGAGTTGGATGTGTAGTTATGTGAGTTGTGAAGTAGTTTAACTCAGTTAAGTGAGTTAAGATCAATTGTACTAGTTTTAACTGAACTTACACTAGTGATATATCAATGAATTAGTTATTAATTAATTCACAATCAATGATCTCACATGCAAATGAAGATTTACCACTATTAACTACATGCATGTCAGATCCAGTGGAGACCCAGTTGAGATAACAGGTGAAAGGGATAGTTTGACTATCAGTTGTGACATTAGTGAGTGCACTCATGCAACCACACACACATTGAATGTGCCCATGAGGAATTCACAACCTAGGCAAGAGAGATTCATTCATTACAGAGATTTCCATCACCAGGGATTGAGCAGAGGAGGTAGGTTGTCTGAAAGCAGTAAATTGGCACATGAATTTGTCAATTTTTGTATGACAGTGTGAGACGATTGTATATTGTACTGAGATTTCTTGGATTAGAGTTTTGTATGATATTGTTTCATGATCCATGATATATACATAATATATGATAGTGAGGTTTTTAGCTTTATGATTTCTCGGTAAAACATCTGTGTTATGTGTGATTGATCTTTCTTCTTGATATTGCAATTGGTGATCGTGTTTTAAATTTTGCAAGAATATTAGTAGAAGCGATTCTATATTTAACAGTGGCATATAATTGTTAGATAAGGAGAATCCAGGAAATACATAATTTGTATTGAAATTTATACATTCACTTTCTTCTTATACACTGGATTCAGTCTGTAAGGAATCTGCTTGACAAGTCTTGCCACAGGTTTGAGAGGTATCTTCATCTCTCATAGCTCTCCTATTATGCCTTTAATCTCTGTAAAGGTTGTTGGGAACATGTCACTGTATTCCTACAATAACTCTATTATTATTTATATTGTTTGTTCATCCCAATAATATCCAATACTTGCCATTTTAGGGTTATCAATAGTTCCAATGTTGACTTTATTAACTTTGATCGATGTAGAAAATACTTCTGACTACAGAGATGGACCTTCCACTTCTCTTTCTCCTTTAATTTATGTAATTTGAATGTTGCGTGGATCATCTTCATATGGTGCTTCTTCTTCAACATGAGAGCATGAAAGTAGTTCTTTGTCTATCTGTCTTTTCTGTTGTCGATACTCTGTCATGAGTTCAACCTCGAGTTCATAAATAAATATCACACCTCTTATATGCTTCAGTGCTGAATCAATGTTGGGGTTCTCATATTCAAATGAGAAAGTTACTGCAAATTTCTGTTGTAATGTTGTCTATTCTGTAGTACCTTTGTGCATCTCTTGGTCTACATACTAGTTCTATGGGAGTCCTTCTAGTGTCCGGATGAAGTGATGAGGCCATTCTTTTGGTGGTGTCATCCTCCATTGTGTTTTTCACTTATCCAAATGTTATGCTGGTTTTCCTTTCCCATCATACCTTTGCATTTTATTGCTCCCCTGTCCCACGCTAAATCTAATGCGCAATAGTCGTTTGCATTGCTACAAGTCCTGATCTGTTTCTTTGTGCACACCACACCATCTTGCAGGTGTGTCCTGAGTGAAATATATAGGGATAAGAGCCTCTAATTTTCTAATACTTCTTCTTCATATTTTTTCATAAGTTCATCTAGGTCATTTACCCCATGAAAACTGAGAGGTTATCTTATCTCTATACCAACCGATCTTACTGCACAGTCTATTCTTGCACACCTTCTTGTAGAAACTTCATGTAATCTCTACTGCCAATTATCCAAACCTGTATTTGAGTCAGAAGCACAAGATGTGATGCTTCTCCAACTGAGTATCCCATCTGCAGTTGGGTTAACATAATTTTATTCTCGCGTGGTGGTTTTGTACAACTGGTTTATTTCCTCTAGATCTAAGCAAGTGGGTTCTACAAACCTTTCTTCTTATGAGGGGTATAATGACGCAATGACTCTATATTCACTTGATTTAAACGTCATTTTCCTTGTCTTCAAGTTGATTATGGACTGGTTATCAAATTTCCAATCCATTCCAAGCAATGTTGGATAAGGTGTTGTACCATCTATTATTTCTATTACTTCAAATTCTGCCATATTGCACACTCCATCCAAATATGCTGTCACACCTTTAATTCTTCCAATCGGTATCACTCTGTGTTGATTTTCTAATTTCAACTGGACAGGTGAATAGCCTATTGTGGGTTCTCTCATACACTGCCATGTCTTCTTAGGTAAAACATTTACTTCAGAGCCTAAGTTGAGTATAATATCACTCATATTAAAGTCTCCAATGTTGGCATTTAGTCTAAATTCTCTACTTGTCCTTCTCCTTGTATGGAGATGATTTATTGTTTTATGCTCTAATTTCCCTTGTGCCTCTGTGTTACATATTTCTAGCATATTTTGTAAGAAATTAACAGATGATAGATTCTTTAATAACTTAACATAGGATTGCAGATTTTTTTTTATGTTACTTACTTGCTCTAAAGGTTGAGCTTCACTGGTATGGTCCATTGAGGAAGGAATCTCATACATAGAGGAGTTCTGATTTTGCTATGCATATGATGTAGACACAATATTCTACTTGAGAAATTCTTTTCTTGCCTCCTTGAATGTTTCCTTTTCTTTCCATGCATCAAACTACTTATGTGGTTCAATATTATTCTTCACCCATTGATGTTACGCTGGATCTTTGCATCATTTCCTGCCTTAGATCCTCCTCAAATGACTATGTTGATGTTTCTTCCATCATCCCTAGCTTCTACATAGATCCACTGGAAATTCTATTTATTTTGGTTACTCTTTTCTTGGATCTTCCCCAATAGTGTTGGACAATCTTTTGTATCATGGTCTGCTGTGTGACAGTACATACATGTTGCAGGTGGAAGTGGACACTCCCTTGTATAATGTCCCAGTTGTTGGAAGTTGTGACAAACTACTGGGCCTCTGCCTCACCCAAATCCTCCTCTACCTCGTCCTCCACATTTGTATCCATCTCGATCTCCTCGCTATGCATTGTACTGAGGTACCTGATTATACTACGTAGTGTTATACTGTGGCTACACATTGTTGTATTGCATCTGTGCATTATTATATGGAGGTAGTACTTGGTTAAAATGAGGTGCATCTTGTCCTGCCATCATATCTTCTTGCACCCTATACGTATCTAAAGTTCTTTCTCTCATCAGCTCCATTGTCCTACAATCTTTATCATCATGACCCACTGACTTGCAGAATTTTCAATATGAACTTTTGGGTATTGTCTGGTACTTCTTCATCGTTGGAGAATGAAATGGATCATGTCCATGTGTTTTACAAATATCGCACCATGTTCCTCTTGTTGGAAAATGGTTTGGTACTCATGTTTCCATGTACAACATGAAATTTGGACATTCATTCTTGTGGTGTCCTTCTGTCCTACATGTGGTACACCAAACAACTTCTCTTTTCTCTTTTCCCTTGTTCTGGTTAAGTTTAAATGTTAGGTTCTTCAGATCCTCCTTCATATCCTCTATTGTTGGATCTGTCTTCTGATATTGGTTCTCTTCTAGTTGTAAGGTTTCCTGCAAAGCCTCTGCCTGAGTTTGGAACTTATGTTGTCTCAATGGGTATTTCAAATGTGGTAACAATGAGTTCACAAACAAGTGTCTATGTTGCATGCCAGTCATGGCATATTTCAAAGTACCTTTGAGACACTTAAAACCTCTAACAAATCTCCCAAACAGACTCACCTGGTTTTTTCCTGATTTCAATCATCTCATTCATGCACTGATCTTTTGAGTTAGGCTTTTGAAGTTCATTTATCAACAATTTTTTCATGTCTACAATTGTCGTTGTAACTCCTGGTGGATTGTTTACATCTAGGCTCATGTACCAATCCAGTGTGCGGTATCTTAGCGTGATAGATAACTACACAAGTTTTGTATTCTCATATGTGATCTACTTTTATTCCCATATCTTCTTGCAAATGAATACGTTCTTTTCAGGGTCCTCTAATGCCTCTCCATGAAATTATGGTAACTTGATCATGGGATCATGTCCTGCCATTTTGAACTGTGTTGAACTACTACCTCTGCACAATGTAGATATTTGACTGTTACTTCCTGAAATGGCTCCTCAAGTTGTTGCTCCTTGTTTAGATGTGTTTCCTGCTATATTTCTTCCACTAAAATCTGGTTGTCTAAATGGTGGCGTTCTTTCTAGTGTACTAGTTGCACATGGGGTTATAGGTTCCACACTAACGATGACTTGGATTGGAGTTTTGCCTTTTGTTCTTGACCTTGGAACTCCTATGTTCCTTTCATATGTTGTTTGCAATATTTCCTCAATCTTATCCATAGCTTGGAGATCCTCTACCTCTTCCTCATCGCTTTTCAAGCCCTCTCTATCAATTATGGCTCTCTTCTTTTTATCCATCTTATATTGGCAGGGTACTCCACTGCGTGTCTTACCAACTGTTACCATTATCCTCTTTATCTGGTATTCGTCCATCATGATTGGGTCCATGGGCTCCTTCTTCTTTTCCTTATCCATTTCTTCCTCCATTTCTCCACCTCTTGTCAGTGCTTCCCCCCTTCCCCCATGCACGCAAGGAAGTTTAACTGTCTGATTCCATAGTCATCACACCGTTTTTATACAATAAAATATTGATTGAAGTATACAATGATGTGATAAACCTACCTTTAGATCATTTTAGAAAATACTGCTCTATTGCGCTGTACGACTTCGCGATATCTACTGCAAATTCGGTGATAAACCCTGCAACAATACTGTCTAACCATAAATCTACTGCGCGCGTAAATTTGTTGTTAACTTGTTGTAACTTTGCGATATCCATAGGATTCCACTCTAGTTGTTTGATTCAATTTATTGGGTGGTTTTATTTTAACCTCAATAGCCACTCCTTCAACAAATGCGGAATATCACAGAATAAATGCCTTTTTCTGTGATAAACCAGAATAAATGCGGAAGATATGAGTTTCTCTTAGAAAAACACCCAAGTTGAAAAAAAAAATCGTCCGAAAAGAAGTCCGGGAAGTCAAGATATTGAAGTTTTAAAATCTACACTTTTTCAGGGTTTTTTTCTGTGGACAGCGGCACATTTTTTTCTTATTTATGTAGCAGCTTGAGGCCGAATTTTCCCCAAAAAATTACAGATCTGAGTTCCTCTCAAAATTTCAAAAAAAAATCATCCGAAATGGAGTCCGGGAAGTGAAGTTATGAGCATTTTAAATTCAATAGTTTTTCAGGGTTTTTTCAGAAAACGCCGCGATTTTCTGCAGTAAGTTATTGTTCTATTTTTTGGGTTTTTTTGTGACGGATGTGGGACGAAAGAGTTCATAGGGTGATCATATGGCTATTTCCTCTCAAACCCTCAAGGGAATTCTTGAATCATTCAAATCCAAATTGTATGACACATTGGATGCTAGATTGCATGACCTTGCAAATGGCCTCAATGATAGTTTCCATAGTATTCAAGAAGAATTGGATAACATGCAACAAATATTTCTTATGGCAGACATCAGGGATGAATATAATCAAGAAATATATGCTTGGTATGATTTTGAGGCTGATTGTGATAATTGGTATATGGATAGTTGTCATTTCTGGGATGACAACCACTTTCATATTTTATTTGATGACTCTAATCCACCTTCTGTAGAGAGAATCAATGTGAAAAATCGAGAGCCAATGATTATTACCAGTGTCCATCCTGCATATTCT
>ML777166.1:1840465-1869133 GCA_009831015.1 Picea engelmannii
ATCCATGGGACCCTGGTATATGGTTGTACATCAAGCGTTGAGGACAACGCTTTCATAAGGGGGATGGAATGTAAGGTAGATAGAGAGGTAGTGGGGGGGCCCAGAGGGCCCATAGTGATAATAGTGGAGGTCATTCAATGTAATGTGGACTAGGTCCACTATATTATTAAATAAGGCCCACTATGGTAGTTAGATATAATAGATGGGTAATTAGATAAAATAAATGTAAGAGGACTTCTTAGAAGGTTCTACTTCTAGAATATTCCTCCTCTAGAATGTTCTTAGGTGATGGTAGCACTATATAAAAAGGGTTCAAGCAATGTAATGAGACATGAAGTGAAGTATTTTATTTGGAGTGGTAACTCAATAGGAGGATGCTCCCTCGAAGAGGCAAGTGAATAGGAGAGGATCCCTTCCATAATAGGATCCATTGTATGGTGTTGCCCTACCTCAAGGGTTTGATATAATAAAGTTGTGTTTTTCTATGTTGTTCTTCTATATCTGTTGTGGTGCTTTTGTATTCAATATTGGGTTCTTAATACATGCATTCTAATATATCTAGATTAACCATTCATCCATCAGATAACCATTAACAAAAAGTAAACATGCAAGAAAAATTACAGATAACACATGTTTTACCGTGGTTCACCACCTCCTGGGCTATGTCCACAGATATTTGTCTTCTCTGCTCTTTTATTTAGTTTGTTGAAAAATATGGCACCATGTGCACTACATATCCCATAATACAAGCATTGTGTGGTTAAGGAACCTCTATGAGGAGGACTAGATCACACCAGGCTCTTCATCTTGTGACCTAAACTTCAAAATCTAGCCACTTGACTCCTCTACAACTCAAAATATTTTACAACCATAGCTCAACTACAATCATCGAACTACACACTAGAACTTGAACAATAATTGAACCAAAACTCGAAATGAACCCCTGACCTAGACCTCCTAAGTTCTTATTTATACTATTTTACAAGCTTATAGCTGTTAAAATCTCTACCAAAACCCTAACCCTATCATGGTTAGGTTTTCTTGCCTACACACCTTGCATGCTGCTCCTCTTGCATGATAATTTTCCTCACACATGTTGCTTTTCGTGCCAGTTGTTCTTCTCTAAAATTAGGCCTTTCCTTCCAAAATTAGGTCTTTCCACAAAATAGGCATGTGCCCAGCACAAGGTAAATATCTAATGCCTATTTATGTGCATGCTTTCTTGTGGTGTTATTTCTCTCTCAGTTTTTAACATGGTATCAAAGCTAGGAATACCCAGACTCTCCAACGAGAGTTGTTTGATTTTGATATCCATGATTATGAAGTTGTTGGTAAAGTGAGTGACCTATGGAAGAAATATATGCACACAAATTGAAGTGATAGTTCATGTGTTTATGAACCATGGTGGATGACACATGGAAATGGAGCAGGAAAACGTTTATTGAAGATGAAGTACTCGGTGAATGAGTGTGTTGGATCACTATATTTGGTTAATTTGTAATCACTCCAAACAGACATCAAATGAAAAATTTATCATCAAAATGTTGTCGGGTAGTCTAGGCTAGCCGCCAATCCTTAGTAAGTAAGCAATGGAAATTACTTTGTGTCCTTTTTATATCTATTTTATATGCAATTAGTTTTTATACTTATTGGAAGAAGTAAGTATGTACACATCTCTTCTTCTATAATCTCACATTTTATTGCGAACAAGTGCTAGTTTTTTTCCAGATCATAGAATGATCAAGAAGGTCAATCCCTGAAGGAGTGTTTTTTTAAGGCCATTTTTTTTACAAAAATGGAATTCCACCATGTCATCCAAAAAAAATAAAGTGCAATATCATGCGATTTTGAGTCCTTGAATGAACCATGTCTAAAGTTCACATTCCTGGGAGATTGCTACAGAAGAACTCAAGTTACTAACCAACAACACCAAGAATTTTCATAAAGTTTCATATGGATAGAGTATAATACAAATAAAGATTTGGATTTTAAAACCAAGTGAAGACAAAGTGATATAGAATTAAAGAGGTGGTGCTATATAATTTAAGAAACGGTGCTACAAAAGAAATAAGAGTCAATGATATGTCATATTTATTCATTAGTATCACCATTGTTGTATAAAGAAGCCTTCAAGAAGACCTAATATTCTATACAACTACATAACTATAGTATGTGATACAAGTGGATATCAGTGGCCACCTACCTATTCCACGGGCACTAAAAACAATTTTCCATCTTGGCAGTTTTTTGACAGTTTTTCGAGTTCCAAATATTCGGGGCCATTTTGAGGCCATAAACGATGTTTTTTGGGGATTTGGGGCCCAGGTGACTGCTGGAGACATTGACTTGGGCCAATAGAAAATCGTTCTTCTCAGTTAGATATTTCCAATGGTGTATCGATCGCCCCAAACATAGATCGTATGCAAAAGTTACGCCCCTGAGAAGTTGACGTATCAACTACCCCCATTGGGGCCTGCAAACCTTTTGGATTTTCATCTTCCGGGATTAGGGTTTTGGATTTTACTTATGTTAAAAAGGCCTTTGGATCCTCATTGTAACGATCATCTTCTTGTGAATGAGAGTAGCCGTCACATCTCTTATCAAAGATAAGATTCCACCATTCTAACGAGTCTTTCACTCTGTATTTTTACAGTTCTGTACATTTCACAAATTAATAGAAATTGTATTACTATATATCTATGTTTATGGTTGCATATCTAATACATTTATGTTATATTGTTGGATATCTGAGATATCTATGTATATTTCTTTATTATATATCCGCTCTCATTTTGTGCCGAAAATAATCTGGATCAGTGGTATCAGAGCAGGTTGCTCTTGATCGTTTTTCAGTGCATGTCCCCGACGAGGTCCGAGTATAGAAAGTTGGGTCTCGAGATTGTCTCTCTTGAATACAATTTTTCTCACACACCCAAGAAACCCTCCATGGAGGAAGAAAACAAAAATGACAGAGCATATGATTCTATTAATATGTTGCTTGAGCAAGCTCTCAAGTGACAGAGGGACAAAATGATGGAGAATTTTTTCCACATCCTTCAACGCTTGCCGATAAAAACAAGTGCGTCTTCATAAAACGACCACTTTGGAGGCACCTCACCTTTCAAGGTACAAGTTAATTTTTATATTCCCATATTTGAACGACAGATAGATGAAAATGCCCTAGAAAAATGGTTAAATCTACTAGGAGGTTATTTCTCTGTTCATAATTTCTCTGATAGGGAAAAGATCACCTTCGCACTCCTTAAGGCTCTCCCCCATGTAAAAAATTGGTGGGAAAATTACTGGGAGAAAATTTCCACAGAGGAGTCTGGAATATATGGGGTCGAACCCACTTGGGGTTTTTTTGTGGATGCGGTAAGGAACAATAATACCCTGTTGGAAACTATGAGGACCAGTACATGCGATGGACCACATTGCAAAAAGAGAGGGGCCAAGCAGTGCCAAATTTCACCAATACCTTCCATAACTTGCACACCAAGCTAGGTATCAAAGACTCCAAGCGAAATTCGATTTTGAAATACCGTGAGGCTCTACACAGATACATCCAAATTGAAATGGATTTTCTGGACATCTCACCACTCGGTACTACTTATCGATATGCTTTTAAAATAGAACATAAATTTAAGCACCGGAACAAATGAGAGTTCAGGTCTGCAAATCCGCAACAACCAAAGTATGATAAAGACAACCCTAACAAACAGCCTCCCGAGAACCAGTCGAAGCCACAAGAAAAGAAGGGTAATGGAAAGACAAAGAAGGACATCGAAAAATGGTGTGATTTCCACAAAATCCCCTAGCACAACACCGATGAATGTCTCTTAAAACAATCATTGGTGGCCGAGATCAAAGACAAGAAGCCAAACCCTGATTCATAATCTGATTAAGAAAATACTGATAGAAGACAGATCACTGACGTAGATCCCACTGCTATTGTTGTGACCACAACAATTCAACCAGAAGAACTAATAGATCTTGAAGAGGGGGAGCACCTTTTTCATTCACAGATGTGGGTGAAGGGGATCCCACTACATTTTATTGTTGATAGTGGAATCCAAAATAACCTCATCTCAGCAAAGGTCGTCAAACAATTGGGATTTTTGACAACACCACACCCGCAACCATACAACATTGGGTGGATTCGCCAAGGATGAGATCTTTGTGTCAGCCAACAATTCCAATTGTCATACGACATCCATCCCTTCAAGGATGAGGTGCTATGTGATGTTTCCCCACTGGATGTCTGTGATGTTCTCTTGGGCTAGCCATATATGTGAAAACACCATGCTATTTATGAGTCTCGACCCCGCAGTGTCATTTTTTCTCTGGGGGGTCATCTCTACAGAATACCAAAGGTAGTTCCCACTACTGTCCCACCTAAACAGTGCCGCAAGGTAGTATCTCATATTAAAAAATTCAACTTCTTCACAATATGTTCAAACTATGAACAAAAGGACACTACAACCACTGTAGCCTCGGTCTAAGAACCTTCTATCCAACATAAGCAGGTTGACAAGATTGCAACAAAGTGCAAATATTCTTTTTGCACACAGTCATCTCAGGTAGCCCGACTAGCTAAAAAGGTCCAACACCACCATCAACAGGTTTGTGATAGTCTTCAACAAGCTAAGCAACATGACTTCTCCAATAATGAAAGTACCTCAGAAAGGTTCAAATTCAACAAATGCTTCCCCCTCTCCCTTGGGACCTCAATGCAATGGATACCATTGCTTCCTAAGGAGGGAGGATTGATCCAGGTGGATATCGGTTTCCACCCACCTATTCCATGAGCTCAAAAAACACTTTTCCATCTTGGCAGTTTTTCGACAGTTTTTTGAGTTCCAAACTTCCGGGGCCATTTTGAGGCCATAAATGACATTTTTTGGGGATTTGGGGCCTAGGTGACTGCCAAAGGCACTAACCTTGACTAGTCAAAATTTTTCTTCTCATTTAGATATTTCCAATGGTGTATCGAGTGCCCCAAATAGAGATCGTATGCAAAAGTTACGCCCCTGAGAAGTTGACGTAACAACTACCCCCATCAGGGCCCGCAAACCTTTTGGATTTTCATCTTCTAGGGTTAGGGTTTAAGATTTTACTTATGTTAAAATGTCCTTTGGATCCTCATTGTAACGATCATCTTCTTTCAAATGAGATTAGCCATCACATCTCTTCTCAGAGATAAGCTACCACCATTCTAGCGAGTCTTTCACTCTGTATTTTTATAGTTATATACATTTTGCACATTAATATAAATTGTATTACTGTATCTCTGTGTTTACGGTTTCATCTCTGATACATCGATGTTATATTGTTGGATATCCGATATATCTCTGTATATTTCTTTATTATATCTTTGCTCTCATTTCGTGCCGAAAATAATCCGGATCAGTATGCCAATGCATTTTTTCTCCCTAGATTAAATATAATTAGAAGAAAATCATATGTTGAAGTCAATGAAATTTCCTTTTCTTATATGGTTGACATTGAATAAAAAATGTTTTCCTTAGGGATTCATAAGAATATCATTCATGTAACCACTACTACCAAATCAAAAAAATTTCTCACTTCTTTCCTCCACAAAGGCATCCATAACTTCCTACTCCACCCACTCCTAACCCACACAATAAAGTAAGTCAACCCACTTACAATGTTGAGCCACCTCTCTATCCTATCCCCTTTCCAGTTTCAATTATTTTTTTATAAATATTTCCAAGAGTTTGTTGCTACCAATCTACCATAAGTTTAATTGATTCATTCTTGCTATTGATCTTGTTCCAACACACTTCATTTAGGTTTAACATCTAATAGTGTGCTACAAATTCTGCAATACATTTCTATTTTTAGCAACACTTCATATATCCACAATATTCTTTCCAACAATTTTTTGTACCTCAAAGAGGATACAAAGACATTAGACTATGCCACATTGTTGAAGAAATACCTTCTATTTTCATGGAAACTACAAGTTTGGTCTCCTCAACCATCAAGAGGTCTAGAACAATAATAATTCTAGTGACCTTTTGTGGCTTTTCAAGATGTAAGGATTTGAAATACTTAACCACTTTGACCATGATAAAATATTCTTTCTAAATAAAAAGATAATTAAGTTCAAAACCTTGTAGTCCATACCCATACATGGTATTGAAAACTCACTTCCTTATATTTCAAGTGATAATGATAATAGGGGAGTGATCAAATGAAAATGTGGAAGGTAAAACACTTTGCCAAAGTATAAACTACTCAATGTTGGAGTGAAATCAAAGGTTGACTTGCTTCTCTCATATGTGTCTCTCTAAATTTTTTCCCTTGAAATGCTACATTATTTTAATCATTTCTGTATCAATTTCAATGATGGTAGCTTCTACTAAAAGGTATTGGTTCTAGGCTTGAGAGATAACACATGTTGTAATATCCTTGTACTATTTACCAACAAGAATCGATATATCCAAGGAAATATATATTTGAACCACTTGAATACTTTGACATACGACCATTTTCCAACTTTGGAACAATAAGAACCCAAATTGAATTTTTAGTCTCACTTCAACATTAATACTTACAACCTTACACTCCATTGAGAAGATATATTCTTTCACATCAAATGATTTTGTGAATTGATCACATGGATCAAATAGCTTCTAAGGATAACTAACATTTATGTGAATTATAATGATCATCCCAATTTGTGATCATCATAACATTTCATTTGCTCTCATTGATGACTATATCTAACTAACTTCATTTGAGGTTAGAAGATTCAATTTTTTTTTAAAATTTTATTTAATATCTAACTTAGAAACAAGATCAATATGATAGTATATCATTTAAAATTTGATCAAATGGCGCTTATACAATATCTAGAAATTAAACTAGTTATGAGTGGAGTAGTCATGAGTATTCTAGAATATAAACTATGTTAGAGTTTTGAAACTCTAACACAATTTATATTCCAGAAGATTCACACCTACTATGATGAATTGTGAAAATATGGATTCTCAAATGTGAGTGGAGTATCATAAGAATTTTTCTCCATACACGGATCATTATCTTTGTAATAATATTAGAAACACAATAGTTTTTTAGTGTGCATGACAAGCAAGACTATAGATTCCATCATGTATTCATATTTCTCTATCTAAATAAGAGTACATGTCATCTTCTTCATTTTTAGGTTAAATGATAGATTTATATTCTAACACTCATTCCATTGATTTTGCATGTTTTTCATGGTTAGGATCTTGTATATGGATATCTTATAGACTAATTCCCTTTACATCATCTTGTGGTAAAACTTCCACAATTGAAATTTGGCCTTCACTTGAGGCCAAGTTTAGTGAGTTGGCTTCAGATGCATGTGAGGGTAAGATATCTAGTGGCATGTATTCTTGTTTTTTTGGATCTTCCTCATATTATAATATTATATCAGTAGATATTATTCTTTCATTAATTAAGAGAATGTACAAGGACCAATCATACATTTATTTCTTATATGGTCTATCATTTCCATGAAAACATTGAGATAACTAATGGAACATTATAAATTTTTTTTCCTTAGACTTATGTTTGTTTTTATGAATCTCATATGGTTCATAATATAATTCCTCCATTTGATAATTATCATGAGAAACTAAGAAAACTTCCCTAAACTAGGAGAGAGAACATATCCTTCATTTGCCATCTTCTTTAAATATTTTAAGTATTTCACATATACACTTACAGATATTAGCATGTTTTAATGCAATAATGTTTTCTTTGCCATTAAATTTTAGGAAGAGATAAGATTTTTTTTTGATATTTTATGCAATGATCCCAAAAGAATCAAGACATCATTGCATGTCAAAACATAGAAAATATCCATGAGCAATTGATGCATTTTTTAGAAGAATGGCTCCATGTGGGTCAACTTGCAATTCACTCTCTTTTTAGTGCCAAAATGTTGGCATGAAAAAATGACACGAGTCAACAAAATAGGTTCACCTAGTGAAAGGGCCCAATTAGACCCTCCTCTGCTGGAATGGTGAACCCTTCAAATATGAATGAATTTATTGGTTCTTCATTTTAGCATGTGTTTACTATTTGAGGCCTAATTCACCCATGTTTTTTTAAATGTGTTTATGTGTGATGTAACTAAGATGAAAATGCAATGTGAAAGGATAAATTTAATTTGTTTCTCTCTTACCTATCTAAATATATATCCTATCCTTTTGATGCAAGGGTGACAAACTAGGGTTTACCGAAACGCTCTGATCTGTTACATTGATTATGTAGTAGATTATGTGTTGAATACTGGAATTTCAATTGTCATGAGAATGGAAGGTGAGGGGGCGTGATCCCCCTCCTATAGAAATATGGTAATAAATGGATTAGACCATAGTGCAATGGGATCAGGGGTGGGGGGGGGGGAGAGACTTGCCTTTGATCAAACCCAACTGACACAAGAGAATATCCTGCATGATGAAGACAAAAAAAGGAAAATAAATAACAATAGATCCAAAACCATCCCATCTAAAGGTGGATTAAGTGTGGGAGCCAATAAAATTCATTTTTCAAGCCCCAACAACATTGAGGTACATGATTTGATCGAATCGGTTGGGGGAACAAAACCAATACATGAAATTTCACACACTAATTGGAAAATTTTTGGGCCTATGGCCTTTAGAATGAGATTTAATCAGATGGATCAAGATCTAGTGGAAAACAAAGGGCCACTTCGATCTTCAGCTGGGGTCCAAGGGTTTTTTCACCACAATCATCCATAACCTGGAAGACCGAGACAAGGTTTTTGAAAATGGGCCCTATTTTTTCAATTTGTCTAGGATTTGCTTAAGGTTATGGACTGAGTGCTTTAGACCCGAGAAGGAGGAATTCACCCATGCCCATGTTTGGATCCGTCTCTATTCACTCCCTCAAGAATTTTGGCTGGAAGAAATCATGGAAGGAATCAACAACATGCTAGGAATTTTTGTTAAAGTCACGAAGGCCACCGAACATATATGTTATACTTCATATGCCCAAATTTGTGTCTACATGAACATTTACAAACCACTCCCGGGGTCTATATTCCTTGAGTATCAATATGATAATTGGATCCAAACAATTAACTATGACCACATTCCATTTCGATGTAAAAAGTGTCATGAGCATGGAAATCTCTTTAGAGACTATCCACTCAATGCTCCACCCAAGTCAGAAGTAGTAACATCAAAGAAGAAAAAGGATGGATTTACCCAGGTGCAAGGGAAGAGAAATTCGGTCCCTAAAAAAACCAATCAATAATTAGGTAAGTGCTCACTTTACCAGTAATTCATTTGAGATCCTAAATAAAATCCCAAAGAATCAAGAGATGAGTGGGACCCCTCAAAACCCCCCCAACATGCAGTTGAAAGAGGCAGAGCATTTGAATTAGACACTTATTATTGAGAAAACCACTCCATATTTGGGGTTAAACCCTGGGTTGGAGGAGAAAAACCTTGACGACGAAGGTGATATGGAGATAGAATTGGATGAATTTTTTTTATCCAAGATTGACCTAGGTGTTCTTGAGAATACCTATCGTAAACAAAAATTTATTTCCCCTCCCCATGAGTAGCTACAGAAAGTTCATAAGTTATTTATTTATTCCACTACGGGAGCCACTTCTAGATATGGGGTTGGATTGAGAATACAAAAGGATCCTCTAAATTACTCTCGTAAGTAGTCAAGAGAGGAGAAAAGGAGAGGTAGGAAATCAACCCAACAACTAATTCGTGATGTGGTAAACTTCATGGTTAACTTAGGTCAGATCCATGGATTATTGGGAGTTTCCATCCCCTCCCCTCCCAACCCTCCTCCTGAATACTATCTCATGGAACATAAGGGGCCTAAATGGTAAGGATAAACAAGTTCTCCTTTGAAACCACATTTTGGAAGAAAAAATAGATATGTTATTCCTTCAAGAATCTAAATTTGCAAGCATTGAAGCAGATATTATTCTAACCAGGTGTTGGAGACAATGTAAATATGTAAATATTGATTCACAAGGATCTACAAGAGGCTTTTCCATCCTATGAAACTAGGAAACAATTATCCTAGAAAACTTCTTTACAACTAGATGGACTATCTCTGCTAAATATAAGGCTATTGGATTTGATGAGGGGTTTATCACTAATTCTTATGGTTCACAAACATCCCCAAACAAAATCCTCTTTTTGAATAATTTGGAGGGCCTTGGCATAATTATACAAGACAAAAGATGGATACTGGGAGGATAATTCAACATCATTCTATCCATCGATGAAAAAGGAGGAGGTATTCATAGGCTACAATGTCACAGTGATGGCCTTAAAAACCTCATAGCTAATCTTTGGCTAGTGGACCTAGAGAACAATAATGGAAAATTTACTTGGAACAATCAAAGATCAGGAACCCGACATAAATCATGTCATATGGATTGCTTTCTAATATCAAAGACATTAATGCTAGAATGTGTGATTATGTAATTGAGCATTCTGTCTGTCGCTAGCTTGGATCATTGACCAATCCAACTATGGATGGACATAGTGATCTCCCCATGTCACAAACCTTTCATGTTCTAGAAATTTTGGTTAACCCACCCTTATTTTTAGGACAATGTTCAATAGTGGTGGGAGAAGGCGGTCATCCCCTATGGCACTCTGATGTACCATTTCCATTTTTTTTTTGAAGAACTTCAAGAAACATATTAAGGAATGGGAAAAATTGTCTTTGGTAACATCTTTCGGGATAAATGAAATTTGGAGCATAAAATGAAGGAAATCCAATAGATAATCATGGCTTAGAGATCAGCTGAAAGAGTAAGAATCCTGCATCAAGCACCATCTGGAAGAAATATATGCACAAGAAGAAACCCTTTGGAGACAAAAATATAGAATTTAGTGGCTCAAAGAGGGTGAGAAAAATTACAAATTCTTTCACAGATTCATGACTCAGAGAAGGCACATTAACCAGATCACTAGGTTTGAGGATGATCAGGGATAGTTGATCTTGGACCATCTAGAAATTGAACGAGAACTGGTAAAATACTATCAGAATCTTCTCACAGAACCAAATCCAAATAGATCTGAAGTGATAGCCAAAATAATGTAACACATTCCCTCACTAATTACAGCCAAACAAAATGCAAATCTCCTCAGAATAGTGACCCATATGGAGGTAGACAAGACCATCAAATAAATTCCCACGGGAAAATACCCAGGACCAGATAGTTTCACCACTGATTTATTTCAACATTTTTTATGCACTTGGTTATGTTATATTGAGAAGAAATAGGAATATCATTAAAATTACCAACAAAACAACAAAATATAGATAATAGCACACCAAAATGATACCTTTATTGAAATGAAAGCAATGTTCACTTGCCTCTTTGAGGGGGCAACCTCCAGTAAAGAAATTGTCTATTACAATAATTCTCAAGATAAGGATTTCTCCTACCCTAAACTCCTATTTATACTAAATATATTTACCTAAAGAACAATCTAGAGGAAGATCTTTCTAGAAGTGGAAAATTCTATTAGGTCTTCTTACATTTGACTTGTTCACCTTATTAACTAGGCCTTATTTATTAATATTGACCTTTATTACATAGAAAATATATTATTCTACCTACATGAGGGGTTAGGGAGGTTAGGTCCCTAATATTCCCTCCCCCTTAAAAACGTCCCTTTCCTCAATGCTTGAGATGAGGAAATTGTTGCAGAATGGTATTTAGTTCCCAGGTGGAATCTTTTTATTGTGTGTCATTCCACTTAACTTAAATTTCCTTGATGGTGTGCTAGTGGAGACGACTCTCATGCTGGTCCAAGACTTCTTGTGGTTGTAAATAGATGGAACCTTATTCATGCAACTCAGGTAGACTGGTCTGAGTCTGGAACTTAGTGTCAAGCACTTTCTTTAAGAAGGAAACATGAAACACAAGATGGAGCTTAGAGTGTTTGGGAAAATCTAACTAGTATGCCATTGGTCCCACTCTCTTGAGAATACGATAAGGACCATAAAATTTGGGGGCGAGTTTCTGACAGTGGTGGGATTTGAGTGAAGTCTTCTTATAAGGTTGCAAACGAAGAAGCACCTGGTCCCCTTCAACAAATTCACATTCATAATGAAGTTGATCTACTTTTTGTTTCATGCGATTCTAAGCCATGAACATATTTTCCTTGAAAGTATGGAGAATGGCCATTCAGACTCTAAGAGTTCGATCCACCTGTACAACTTTGGAGACACCATTCATGTATGAGAGAATAAAGGGTGGCATTTTTCCATAGACTACTTCAAAGGGATTCATGCGAGTGCCTATATGGTACTTGAGGTGTTGTACCACCATTCAGTGAGGGGTAACCACTTAACCCATTCATTTTTTCTATCGTACACAAAACACCTCAAATAGGTTTCCAAACACTTGTTGACCGCTTCAGTTTGTCCATCAGTCTAAGGATGATATGTTTTGTTGAGATTCAATTGGGTTCCCTAGATTCTGAGCAGTTCTTACCAAAAAGTGCTAGTAAAATTTGGATCACTGTCAGAAACAATAGAATTAGGAATTCCATGGAGTTTGAAGATATTATCCATAAAAAATTGAGCCACGATGGATGTTGTGAATGGGTGTTGAAGAGCACATAAATGAGCATAGTTGGAAAGGTTATCTACTAATACCATGATGAATAACTTATTTGTTGATTTAGGTAAGCCAATAATTAAATCCATAGAAATATCTTTCCAAATAGCAGGTGGAATCAGAAGCAGTGGGAGTGTGCAAGGAGATTTGATTGTCTCACCCTTATTGCTTTGACAAGTATCACATTCAACCACAAAGGTGAAGATTTCATGTTTCATATTGTCCTAGAAAAACTAACTTTTGACCCATTCATAGGTTTTCGTAAAACCGGAATGCCTAGCTGTAGGTGAATCATGAAACTCAGAGAGCATGATGGATTTAAGGTTCGAATGTTTGCTTAAATACATGCAACCTTTATAATGAATCTCATCATGGTGCCACGAGTACCCTGGAGAAGCTTGAGGATCTTGCTACAATGTTTGGATCAGTCTATAAAGTTTGGGGTCTTGCAACCATTCCTGGAAAACCTCCTTAAGCCAGTCAGGGACAATGAATGAGAGGAAAAAAAGGGACCGATCTTCTTAATATTTCTTTGAAAGGGAATCATCCACCACATTTTATTTTCCTTTTTTTGTATAGGATCTCATAATCATATCCAAATATATTGATTACCCATTTTTTTTGCTTTGGGGAAGAAATTCGTTGTTCCAGAAAATACTTGAGGCTTTGATGACCAATTTTAATTTGGAAGCATTGTTCCAAGAGATAAGTACTCCATAGATTCACGACATGCAGAATAGCCAACATTTCCTTTTCATAGGTGAATTGGCTCAAATGACACTCTGACATTTTTTTGCTGGTGAAATCTGAAGGTCGACCATACTTCATGAGGATAGCCCCAATTCCTTTCCTTGAGGCATCACATTCCGGTACAAAGGTCTTGTTGAATTCATGGAGAGACATAAAAGGAGTAGTGCACATAGTCTCTTTCGAATCTTGGAAGGAATGGTCGACTACTGGATTCCAACTGAAATCATTCTTTTTAAGGAGCATTGTGAGGGTAGGTGCAATTTTTCCATAATTCTAAAAAAACTTGAGATAATATCCCTTCAAGCCCAAGAATCCACAATTTTTTTTAAGAGTTTTTAGGCGCAACCAATCCTGCATAGCTTCAATTTTTTGGAAGATTGCTTGTTTTCATTGATGTCAACCCTGGTCATTGGTTGTAGTCATTGATGCCAACCCTATCCATTGGATTTTGGACCCCAGAGTTGATCAAAGTAGATAGACATGAAAGAAATTACACATGTAGATACAACAACCATGGATGGATAGTATAAGTCATTCCTCTTTCAGTGGTATGTGGAACACCACGTGGATCCTCACGATTGAGGATAAATGAATTTTTGAAGATGACAATGTGAATTGAAGCAGAAACTACATGTCAACCCTAATGTTAAAAGGAAATGACATAAAGGGTATAAATACATCTCATTATACATTCATTTTTCAATACACACAATTTTGTTAATGCGCAAAGAGATATAAGTCAAATTTCTGAGGAAATCGGAAGTAAAGAAGGCCGAATTTCAAGGGAGGATGAAGTTTTTTAGTGATGTGTTCTAAGGTATGTTATTTATAGGTCATGTTACCATTTTATCTATAATTTTGTTTCTAGAATGATTCAGATGGTGAAATTCAGAGTCTATTGAGAAGACATAGTTAGGTAATTGTGGTAACAATTTCAAATCTTTATTCTCTATAATTTTGTAGATGTTGGATTACTGAGAGGGGGGGTGAATCAGTAATAGAGAAATTTAATCCTTTTTAACCATATAATCCAAGTGTTATATCAATGAAGCATTATCATCCAATAACTACAGAGTAAATAAGCAATGAACAAATGAAAAAACATACACATACACAGTACACCCGTGTTTTACGTGGAAACTCAAATCGGGAGAAAACCACATAATGCTTTTTCTTATATGTCTTGAAGAATTACATTCATCAGAAGCACCAACTTCCTTTGTTTTCCAGTTGCAACTGGAAGGAGTCTCCAACCCCCTAATTTCTCAGGCTAGCCGCTACAACCTGAGGGAAGCTTGAACTCCCCAATTCTCTGGCTACAACCCGAAGAAGGCTACAACCCCCTATGTTCTCCGGCTACAACCGGAAGGTGGCTACAACCACATGTCCTTGCCCTATCCTGCCACCCTAAAGTAGAAGTAGAATGATGGAACCACTGTCAACCTGTCACTGTGAGATATACCTCTGTAAACCTGTACCAATAAATATGAACCATGCATCAACATGTACCTCAACCTGTACCATAAACAAGTGCATCAACCATGCACCAACCTGTACCAAATAACCTGTACCATAAACAAGTGCATCCAACCATGTACCAAGTATGTACCAATCATGTTTCAACTACTCATCAATTATGACTCATCAATATGTACCAACATCATCAACTATACACCTCATGTATGTGCCAACTCATCAACTACTTGTTTCAACGATGTACTCAACATGTACCTCAACCAAAAGCCTTCATCAATTTCATCATCCAAATCTGATATGTATCTCTATAATAGACCTATTTTATATTATCACATTCCTACAAACCTTCCTTAACTTCAACAACAAGATACTAGCATTTTCATCAAACTTTTCTTTAGTCTCACATGCCTAGTTTTGGATTAGTCAATAACCCTAACTTGAAGTAATCATAACTTTGTACCTGTAATGTATAAAGATATGAAACTGATACACAATGTTATTCATTGTGTTTTATGCAATTCCTCCATGTTTCACTACTTGGAACCTCTCAAAAAAGGATTTATAGCAAAAATGACATACCTTGCTGAATTTTGGCTTATTCTAGAGAGTGACCTTGTAGAGTATGCTCCGCATGGAATATTTGTTGAATTGATATGAAAATATTACAAAAAATACTAAAGAATGTACCATAACCAACACATTTTGTTTCACTAAATTTGGATATGTTATGAATAAGTTATGACGTTTTTACCTGAAACACCTGTTTTTGACTAGTTTCAGGACTAGCCACAAACCCTACTTTCCATAGAGTGTAACTCCAAAAAATACAATGACCCACAAGCTGATTTTTTACCATAGATACTTGGATATGTTTTCTCAATGGAATAACAATTTCACAGTCTGAATCATTATATAAAAATTTTTATAGCTAAAATGGTGAGATGACCTATAAATAACATACCTTAGAAAGCACCATCAAAAGAATTTATCATTCCTTGCATTTCAGCCTTCTTTTCTTCACCTTCCCTCAGAATTTTGGCTTAGATATCTTTGGTTACCTCATACACCTATATATATTCAATATTCTCAAGTGTGTTTGAAATGAGAGAGCCTTGCCTCTTATTTATACTCTCCAAGTAGCTTCCTTAAAAACATCCTCTAGGTCACTTGGCCCCACTTTCCTTATTTTAGGGTTAATCCACTTCTAATTTCTCCATTAAATTTATTATTGAAATAATTTATTTTGTATTCACTTTGAATTATAATACACTCATTACTTCACTTTATTATTTACCTTTTAAAATCTCTTAAACCACTTTGACTACTTTGACCTTTTGGGGCTTCTAGATGACATATGAGGGTCCTCCAACTTCGTAAGGCCATAAATATCAAACCGTGAGGAGTTATGTGACGTTCCACATACCACCAGAAATGGAATGACATGTACTATCCATATATAATAGTATTATCTAAAAATATATCATAACAAATACCTTTATATATCAAACAAACTTGGTTCCATTACCCAAACCTGGGGTCTCCAACTTCTCATGGCCATAACTCTCTAATCATGAGGAGTTATGTGATGTTCCACATACCACCAGAAATGGAATGACAAGAACTATACATCTAGGATCTCATTATTCCACAATTAAGCATGGGTTCTCTTACTCCTCAAAGCATCTTCCCGTGAGGGTTTTATCCATAAGGGGACCACGTTGGAGTTCATCCATCTTTACTTCTTATCAACCATGACAAGACAATAATGTGTCATCTTTACATAAAAATATATTGGGTCCATTACCCAAACCTTTGTGCTGTGGGGCTTTATTCAAGGGTTGACATCAATGACAACCAACCTTAATCAACAATCCCCCCCTTTGGCATTGATGACAACACTCTGATGCAATTCTCAAATCATATCACTCATGCTCCCCATGGAACCATGCCTTTGTCTTCTGTATCTAATAAATTTGTCTCTGTCCTCTGCATTTGATAAATCTTCTCCCCTTGAAACCATGCCTCTGTCCTCTGCATTTGATAAATCTTCTCCCCTTGAAACCATGCCTCTGTCCTCTGCATATGATAAATCTCTCCCCCTTTTTTATCAATGGAAAATGTATCTTTCCATTTGGGGCTGCTCCCCCTGAATGAACTTTCCTCTTATGGTGCTTCCCCATGTACATCTATGACATATAAGATAAGCATTCAAAAAACATTCAAAAAGCATTAATTTTGGAGTAGAAATAACTCCAAGTCTTTGGCAAAGATATTCAAAGGTTTCCTGTGGAAGTGGTTTTGTAAAGATGTCTGCCACTTGTTCTTTTGTGCCCACATACTCAACTCTGATGTTCTTTTCTGCAACCTTCTCTCATAGAAAGTGATACTTGATTGGAATGTTCTTCGTCTTGGAGTGAATCACCGGGTTTTTTGAGATACTGATGGAACTTGTATTATCACAATATATTGGAATGGGCTCATCATACTCAACCTGTATATCTATCAAAGTTTGTTTCATCCAAAGAACCTGTGTACAACATGCTGCTGCTGCAATATACTCTGCCTCAGCTCTAGATAGAGATATTGATGATTGTTTTTTGCTTAGACATGATACCAAACACTCACCTAAGTAGAATGATTCTCCACTGGTGCTTTGTCGGTCATCAATACAACCTACCCAATCTGCATCTGTGTAGGCAATAAGTGATAGATATTTTCCTTTTGGATACCATAATCCAAACTCATTTGTTCCTTTGAGATATACAGAAATTCTCTTTACTGCTAATACATGTGATTCCTTTGGTGTTGCTTGAAATCATGCCACCTTTCCAACTGCTTGCATTACATCTGGTCTGGATGTTGTCACATATAGTAGGCCGCCAATCATTGACCTGTATTGCCTTTGATATGTAGACTTCAAATCATCATCTTTGCTCAACTTACAACTGGTTTGCATGGGAGTGATAACTGGCTTGCAATCTTCCATTCCAAACCTCTTTATCATTTCTATGATATAATTGGTTTGAGAAATAAAAATTCCTTGTTTTCTTTGACATATCTGAAGTCCCAGAAAGAAGGATAGTTCTCCAAGTAATGACATTTCAAATTCATTCTGCACGTCTTTTGCAAATTTCTGGCTTAACCTGTCATCATCACTACTAAAAATAATATCATCAACATAAAATTCAATTAATAAAATATTACCTTGACTTACCTTGATGTAGAGGTTACTATCTGCACTTCCTTTTCTGAACCCTGCCTCTTGCAGATACTTATCCAGTATGGAGTACCATGCTCTAGGAGCCTGTTTTAGACCATACAAGGCCTTCTTTAATTTACATACATAGTCTGTGTTCGCTGACAACTGAAATCCTTTTGGTTGTTCAATGTAGACTTCTTCTTCTTCAAGTTCCCCATTCAAAAAAGTTGATTTTACATTAACATTTTTGGAGCATGCATAAGCTAAAAGTAAACAGATTGCTTCCATTCTGGCAATTGGGGCAAATGTCTCTTCAAAGTTGATTCCTTCAATCTATGCATATCCTTTACATACCAATCTAGCTTTGGTCCTTGTAACCTGTCCATCTTCATTCAATTTATTCCTGAATACCCATTTTGTGCTGATCACATTCTTATTCTTTGGTCTTGGAACCAATTCCCAAGTGTCATTTTTCTCTATTTGATCCAATTCTTCATTCATGGCCTTATTCCAAAATTCATCCTTGCTGGCTTCTTCAAAACAGTTTGGTTCAATTGTAGATAAGAGTGCTAGGTGTGTTTGTTCTGGTGAACAGATTTTTCTTCTAGTCTCAACTCCTGCATCTTTGTTTCCAATAATCTGATCTGAAGGATGATTCTTCTGTACTCATTTGTTAGGTGTCTTTGGAGATACTTTCTAAACTTTCTCTTCTACTTCTGTTGGATTCTCTTCATCTTCATCTTTCTCTTCTACTTCTTTTTCATCTTCTTCTTTGAAAAGTTGTTCCATTGATTTGTTTTCTTCTTCCTTTGATTCTGGTCTGCCCGTTTCATCAATTGTTACGTTGATGCTTTCCACAACTTTGTTCAATATCATATTGTAACACTTGTATGATTTCCTTGTACTTGAGTAACCAACAAGTATTCCTTTGTCCACATGAGAGTCAAACTTTCCCATTCTGCCATCTTCTCTTTTGATGTAACATTTGCTTCCAAAAACTCTGAAATGCTTCACATTTGCTGGTCTTCCTTTCCATAGCTCGTAGGGAGTTTTATCAGTGTTGTTTATGAGCATTACTCTGTTTTGAATGTGAATTGTTGTATGCACTATCTGTGTCCAAAATATATCTGTCAATTTGGAATCCATTAACATTGTTCGAGCCATTTCTTATACTGTCCTGTTATTTCTTTCAACAACTCCATTCTGTTGAGGTGTCCTAGCAACGGAGAATTGCCTTTTTATTCCATGACTGCTACAGTAGTCCATAAATTCCTTTGAAGTGAACTCTCCTCCATTATCAGATCTCAAACATTTGATTCTTGAATCCATCTCATTTTCAACCATTTCCTTGTAGATCTTGAAGTTTTCAAAAGCTTCTGACTTGTTCTTGAGAAAATAAACTGCAGTCATTCTTGTATAATCGTCAACTAATAACATAAAGTATTTTTCACCTTTTAAGCCCTTTTTTGTAGTTGGTCCAACTAGATCAATGTACACAATTTCTAGTGGTCTTGTTGTTGAATATTCCTTTGATTTGAACCTAGTCTTTGTTTTCTTTCCTTGTTGACAATGCTTGCATAAAGTGTTGGCTGGTTTCATGATCTGGGGCATTTCTCTGACTGCTTCTCTTTTGCTGACTTTGAAAAGGTTATCAAAATGCATGTGACCCATTCTTCTATGCCATAGCCAACTTTCATCTTCCTGTCCTAGACAACACTTTTCATTTCCAATTTCACTTAACACATATATGTTGTTTTAAGTTCTTGCAGCTGTACCGACCAATTTCCCTGAACCTTCTTTTCTTATCTCACACTTTTCTGAATCGAAAGTAAGTTTATGACCTTGGTCACACATTTGACTCACACTTATAAGATTATGTTTCATATCTTGTACCAGTAGAACATTTTGTGCCTTTTCATTCTTGTTCCCAATTTAGACTGTGCCTTCTCCAATGATTTTGGATGAATTATCATTTACGAAGGAGATTGATCCATTTTTTTTCTTTTCGTAATGTAAGAAATTTGTCTTTATCATCTGTCATGTGTTTTGAACATCCACTGCCAACATACCAACTGTGTTTCTTCTGCTTAGCTTGTAGAGTGACTGTGCATTCTTCATTGTTATACTGATCTTGGTTTCTTATCCATGTCGTTTTCTGAGGTTCTTGTCTGTGAATGTTGTTATTCTATTGAGGTTCTTTAGGAGGGACTGCCATTCTGCAATCCTTGGCCATGTGTCCAAAATTGTTACATTTGTAACATTCCACTTCAGTGCTCAAAGATTCAAACCTGTTGCAACTTCTTCTTTGTGTGTCACTAGTTCTCCTTGAATAATCCCTTTGTGTATAACTCTCAAATTTGTTATTGTTCTTGTTATTATCTCTACAATTCACAACTTTATGTCTAAAATTATTACATGCATAGCATAAACCAAAAAATATAGTTTGAGACTTGGGAGTTGAAGATCTTATGAAAGGAGGTGCTCTTATGAATCCTTCTTCTTCTTGAGGCCTATCCGTTTGTTGTTGATTCTAAAATCTGAATCTTCTTGGTGGAGGAGTGTCCTTGTAATCTTCCTTGTATATCTTCCTATCCTCTTTGATTGTTTCTGCATAGCTCTTTGGATTTGTTTCTTTCTCTGTTTTTTTGGAGCTTGATCCCTTTTCTGTCTGATTGTATCCAAGTCCAAACTTGTCAAGATGAGATTTTTGACTTCTGATAATGTCATTTAGAACTTTTGAGCTATTCTGCATATTTTTCTTTTGAATATCATTTCTTAGTGTGACAACCTCTACTTCCAAGTTTCCAATGATATTGTCCTTTTCTTCTAGTTTTTCTTTGAATGCTTCTTCAATTCTTTTATCTTCTTCTATTTGAACCTTCAATTTTGTGATCATTTGTTCTAGTTCTCGAGTGTCCTTTTTCTTGTCTAGTTCTACTTGCAATTTCTTGTTTTTCTTCTTTTCTCTTCTGATAACTTCTATGGCACACATTAATTCTTATCGATAGTCAACTTATGCATCTTCAATTTCTTATTCGACTTCTTCACATTCTTCTTCAGCTTCTTCATATTCTTCTTTAGAGTCTTCTTTGTCAGAGTCTTTTACTGCCATGAATAGAACTCTTCATATCTCATTGTCACTGACTTCATCTTCATCTGATGATGAGATGTCTTCTTTGGTGTATAAGATTTTCTAGAAAACTTTCTTTGTAGTTCTTTTGCCTTTATATGTGTGTTTTCCTTTTGAGTAACCTTCATCATTTCTCTTTTTCTTATGAGGACATTTGTTAGCAAAATGACCAATACCATCACAATTAAAACAAATTAAAGGGATCTTACCTCTATACCTACCCTTGGTTCCCTTGTTCAGTCTTTTGACCAAGTTRGCCACTTATTCATCATCTTCCGAGGCGTCACTGTTGCTGCTATATTCTTCTTGTTCCTTTTTCTTTTTCTTTGATCTTTTGGATGCCTTGAAGGCTGCTTATTTTACATCTGGATTTTCCTGCTCAGTTCTCATTTCATATGCTGTGAAGATTCCATGTAGTTCGTCCATGCTTATTGAGTCCATATCCGATCTTTCTTCTAGTGTTGATATCTTAGTGTTGAATCTCATAGGAAGAGATCTTAGTATCTTTTAAACAATTACAGATTCTTCAATTTCTTCTCCCAATCCTATGATTGCATTCACTGTTTCATCGACTCGTAAGAAGTAGGCTGTGATATCTTCATATTCCTTCATTTTTGGTTGTTCAAACTGACCTTTGTAAGTCTGAAGATTTGTTGCTTTGACTTTTGTATCTCCTTCATAAATATTTTGAAGCTTGTCAAAAATATCTTTAGCGGATTTATAGTGTGCAACTTTGGTGAATACTGTATCACTGAGACCATTCAAAAGTGCATTTGTGGCTTTGGAATTATTCCCATCGAGTTTTACCGCTTTGTCATTTGTTGGTGGAATTGCTGGTGTTGTGTATCCATCTATAATTGATTGCCAAACTTGAAATCCCTGTGCCTGTATATATGTCCTCATCCTTATGCTCTAAAAAGCATACTTCTGTCCATCAAACTGTGGTATTCCATTTTTATATGAGTTGGTACTCTCCATGATCTACCTTTCAGTGGTTAAACTAATTTCTGAAGGAACCTGCTCTAATACCAATTGTTGGATTACTGAGAGGGGGGGGGGGGTGAATCAGTAATAGAGAAATTTAATCCTTTTTAACCATATAATCCAAGTGTTATATCAATGAAGCATTATCATCCAATAAATGCAGAGTAAAGAAGAAATGAACAAATGAACAAACATACACATACACAATACACCAGTGCTTTACGTGGAAACCCAAATCGGGAGAAAATCACATAATTCTTTTTCTTATATGTCTTGAAGAATTACATTCATTGGAAGCACCAACTTCCTTTGTTTTCCAGCTGCAACTGGAAGGAGGCTCCAAACCCATAGTTTCTCAGGCTACAACCTGAGGGAATATCCAACTCCCCAATTCTCTAGCTACAACCAGAAGGAGGCTACAACCCCCTATGTTCTCCGACTACAACCAGAAGGTGGCTACAACCACTTGTCCTTGCCCCATCCTACCACCCTGAAGTAGAAGTATAATGATGGAACCATTGTCAACCTGTCACTATGATATATATTGCTATAAACCTGTACCAATAAATCTGAACCATGCATCAACCTATACCTCAACCTGTAATCAACCTGTACCATAAACAAGTGCATCAACCATGCACCAACCTGTACCAAATAACTTGTAATCAAACTGTACCATAAAAAAGTTCATCCAACCATGTACCAAGTATGTACCAATCATGCATCAACTACTCATCAACTATGACTCATTAATATGTACCAACATCATCAACTATACACCTCATGTATGTGCCAACTCATCAATTACTTGTCTCAACCATGTACTCAACATGTACCTCAACTAAAAGCCCTCATAAATTTCATCATCCAAATATGATTTGTAGCTCTGTAATAGACCTGGTGTATATGATCACATTCCTGCAAACCTTCCTTAACTTCAACAACAAGAGACTAGCATTTTCATCAAACTTTTCTTTAGTCTCAGATGTCTAGTTTTGGATTAGTCAACAACCCTAACTTGAAGTAATCATAACTTTGTACCTGTAATGTATAAAGATATGAAACTGATACAAAATTTTCTTTAATGTGTTTTATGCAATTCCTCCAGGTGTCACTACTTGGAACCTCTTAGAAAAGGAGTTATAGCAAAAATGACATACCTTGCTAAATTCTAGCTTATTCTAGAGAGCGACCTTGTAGAGCGTGCCCCACACGAAATATTTGTTGAATTGATCTGAAAATGTTACACATCATGATAAATACCGTACCCTAATCAAAATATTATATTTCACTGAATTTGGATCTGTTATGAATAAGTTATGATGTTTTTACCCAAAACACCTGTTTTTGACTAGTTTTAGGACTAGCCACAAACCCTATTTTCCACAGAGTGTAACTCAAAGAATACAATGACCCACAAGCTGAATTTTTTACCACAGATACTTGGATATGTTTTCTCAATGGAATAGCAATTTCGCAGTCTGAATCATTATATAAAAACAATTATAGCGAAAATGGTGAGATGACCTGTAAATAACATACCTTAGAAAGCACCATCAAAATAATTTATCCTTCCTTGCATTTCGGCCTTCTTTTCTTCACCTTCCCTCAGACATTTGGCTTATATATCCTTGGTTACCTTAGAAACCTATATATATTCAATACACTCAAGTGTGTTTAAAATGGGAGAGCCTTGCCTCTTATTTATACTCTCCAAGTAGCTTCCTTAAAAACATCTTCTAGGTCACTTGGCCACACTTTCCTTATTTTAGGGTTAACCCACTTATAATTTCTCCATTAAATTTATTATTGAAATAATTTATTTTGTATTCACTTTGAATTATAATACACTCATTACTTCACTTTATTATTTACCTTTTGAAATCTCTTAAACCACTTTGACTACTTTGACCTTTTGGGGCTTCTAGATGACATATGAGGGTCCTCCAACTTCGTAAGTCCAAACTCTTAAACCATGAGGAGTTATGTGACATTCCACATACCACCAAAAATGGAATGACATGTACTATCCATATAGAATAGTATTATCTAAAAATATATCATAACTCATACTGTTATCCATCAAACAAACTTGGGTCCATTACCTAAACCTGGGGTCTCCAACTTCTCATGGCCACAACTCTCTAACCATGAGGATTTATGTGACGTTCCACATACCACTGGAATGGAATGAAAAAAAATATCCATATAGGATCTCATTATTCCACAATTAAGCATGGGTTCTCTTACTCTGCAAAGCGTCTTCCCGTGATGACTTTCACCATAAGGGGACCACTTTGGAGTTCATCCATCTTTACTTCTTATCAACCATGACAAGACAATAATGAGTCATCTTTACATCAAAAAATATTGGGTCCATTACCCAAAAATTTGTGCTGTGGGGCTTTCTGCAAGGGTTGACATCAATGACAACCAACCTTAATCAACAGTAGATACACTATGTAGAATATAGGGTTTTTGACTTGTCGTGAAGATAGTCATAAACAAGTGTTCCAGGTAAAACAATCATAACATCTTCATAGAGAATCAAAATGAAGTGATACCAATTGAATTGGAAAGGGTACGATATGTAGTTTCTCATGTCATAATTTCATAATCCTATGTTACCTATTGAACGCGGGGCATGTTGTACAAGTTCAGTCTCCTAAATAATCTAGAATTGAATAAGGTCTACCATTTTCTATGTAACTCATTTTCTAGGAGGATTAAAGGAGTGAAAATTGGAGGAGTTTCAGAGAATAAATTGAGTAATATCAACTACATGATTAGAGTATTCCAAGAAGTGAATAATTGCAGAAGTTGAAGAAGTCTCAGACAAAATTACCAGGTTTTATGTGATGGTTGGTTGATGGTGATAATTTAATGTAAAGTTTGATTATCTCTCATATATTCTTGGGTGGAAGGAAGGGGAAAGGATAGAGAGGTCAACCCTATCTTGATATTGGAGGATTTTATCTTCCTTTTGGAGTTTTATCCCTCCCTTTATATTTGGAGGTTGTAGCTTCCTTTAGAATTCATTACTTCCTTTGAAAAATAATACATGATTACTTCTTATATATTGTGCATGGTGTACCTCTTATACTATTCTTCATTGTTCATTGGATATTATTCATTGATGATTGGATATAAATTGAATACATTATCTTATTGAAGTACAAGTTCAATAATAATAATTGATCTATATACTGATTCACCCCCCTCTGAGTATTTCCAACACAATTTTCTTCAGATCCACCCTCACACCATCCTTGCCGAAAATATGTCCCAGGTACTCAAATTCAGAAACTCCAAAAGAACATTTATACTGATTAAGAAAAAATTAGTGCTGAGATAGTAGCTAAAGAACTTGATACACATGAGTAATATGGGATTTCCAAGTTTTTCTATAGATGAAAATATCATCAAAGAAATCCAAGACAAAATGATAGAGGAAATGACGAAATACATGATTCATAAGACTTTTAAAAGTGGATGGAGAATTACAGAGGCCAAATGGAATAACCAAGAACTAATAGTGACCCTCATGAGTTCTAAATGAAGTTTTGGGAATGTCTTCTTGTTTCATATGAATTTGGTGGTATCTAGAATGAAGATCAAGTTTGTTAAAATTCTAATCACCACTCAATTCATCCAAAAGGTCATCGATGAAATGAATGGGAAATTTGTCTTTGATTGTGAGTTTTTTTAGGGTGAGAAAATTATGACACATGATCCAAGTAACTTCTTTATTGAGTACCATGACTACTGGAGAAGAATAGGGTTTGGTACTAGAGCGGATGACACCAATGTCTAGAAATTATTGAACAATATTCTCACTTTCATTCTTTTGGGAAAAGGGATAACGATAAGGGTGAACATTTGGTGGAATACTACCCAGAACTAGAGGAATGGAATGATCATGGAAACCTTGAGAAGGGGGGATTTCCTGGGGGATTTGAAACATGACTTGATGTTGGGAGAGGATTGTTGGGGCTCATAAATGTCCTATTTTCATCCACCTTTCCCTTCATCATTCTTCACATTTCATCGCCTCATTAACCTTTCATGACATAATTTTCATAAATACATTTGGGTTTCACCTTATTATTTTCCACTTTATTCATTTTAGTATTAAAATGGAATTTTTGATTAAATGTTAGAAAATCAACATGTTTTCATATGTATCTCAAAAATGTGTGAGATTTGTGATGTGTAGGAATATGAGAAGGATTAATTCAAAAGGACTTCTCGAATACTTCCTCCACCATTTCAATATTTGAGGAGATAATTCAAGCCCATTCCAAGGAGAAGATCATGGAGATTTGGTTGGAATATCTTATCCAAGATATATGAGAGATATGTGTGAGGATTTGAAGGGATTATATTTTGTAATAATGGGAAAATAGTTGAGAGAATAGTGGATCTGTAATTATGAGATGGTTATCTTATCTTCAAGGCTCTCATGTAAAAAATATAGTTCTCTCTCTTCATGACAAGGTAATTAGGATTCAAGTAGAAGTCTGTAATGAATCTTAGTATGTAGAGTTTGGGTTTTGTAATATTGGAGAAAGGGATTCTTAGTTGATTCATGCTTTCATTATTGTTTCATGATTTGTCATTTGATTATTGTAATGCAATTTGATATTGATTTACTGTTGGTGTGATCTCACATGTGTCATCTTGTTGCTCTTCACATGTTGTTTTTCCTTTGATGCAAGTTTCCATTTCAAGTTAATTTCATTTACACAATTTCATTTCGGTCGTGTGTTTTAGCAATTCAATTCCAAGTCCCGTGTTTCAAATTCCTGCATTATATTAATGATTCAATTCTAGTTGTATCTTCGACATTAGATTAGGTTAAATTAGCTTCAATCCTGCATATATTGTGATTGTGCTTCATAAGTTTATGAACTCCTTGGGTTGACAATTAAATGATTGGGCATTTATTTAATGGAAATATTTACCACTAACATTTTGGCGTCGTTGTCGGGGAAGTGCTAAATGGATTGAGGTCTAGGTAGGTATTTTTTTTTCTTAATTATACATCTTGGGGGAGGAGAAACAATAAGACGAGAGGTAAGAACCTGCGCGGCCACTATAGTGAGTTTTCTCCAAAGCCTTGATTGTTCAATTTCCTCAAGTGTGAATTTCAATTCCTGCAAGTGTGAATTTTGATTTATGCAAGAGGGTTTAATTTCTGCAAGTGTGATTTACTGTTTCAGCAAGAGCATTTGATTTCTGCAATTGTGAAGAGTAATTATTTTATTTTTCAGTAAGAATGATTTTATTTAAGTTTATTTTTAGATTTCAGTTTTGGGTGCTGTAAGAATCCTTTTTTTAACATGATTTAACAATGAATTTAAGCTTGGAACAACTCACTCAGATCCTAGCAAAAGTCGGGGTCTCCTCTTCTCTGGAAGAGGAGATCTTGATAGCAGTCGAAAGCTTATTCACTCCTCCTGAGGCGAACGAAGAATCAACATACGAAGAACCTTGCATATTTAATGAAGAACCATTAGGTGCACAAGAGGTCGAGGAGTTCAGCGAGGAGTTGCAACATGATCCGAGAAAGACAAATTATGCCTACGAAAGCCTGATCGAACGCTGGTTTCAAGAAAGTACTAGGTTTGTTCCACTTAGTTTTCCTTTTTATTTTGTAAATTTAGAAATTCAGTAGCTAATTTCACATGTCCATACATATTCCCGACTGTCAATTACGAAATTGAAAGATAACATATTTTTATTACTGTTGCGTGCATGGCTACATTGGTTGTTTGATTATACGTAACTAATCCATCATTTCTAATTAGCGTAGTGTAGGTAGGATTTTATTTTTAAGTTTTTATTTTTTATTTTGCTAGAATGAGTATGCTCTCCTCCGCACTTCATGCGATCATGAGGATCAAAAAGTAGGATAACTTATTGGTTGATTTCAGGAATATCAATTAATTGACGAAATTTTTTTTTTTTGCCTAATCTATTTTTTTGTCTTCCATTTGCTCATAGATTTTTAATAAGCTTGTAAAATAGTTTTTATTTTATTTTTTACTTTAAAAACATAATAGAAGAAATAAATGAAAATTTGCACATCCTCCATCTGCAAATCAAAGAAATAAAACAATAAGTACAGAGAGAAAAAAATATATAAAAAAATAAAAATAAATTAATGGTTTAATGGTCTAACGCGCAGAGCCATGGCTACCACATCCTTACCAAAATATATGCATTACTTCATAATATAGAAAGTAATTTATCCATGCATGTATTGTTAGTCAACTGAGAGGGGGGGGTGAATCAGTTGTTACCGTGCTTAAACAATTATGCTTCTTTTAATCTCTTTGCCGAGTCACTAAATGATGATCACAATAATGCAGGGGAATAAACAATGGCATATTCAGCATCAGTCATACATAAGAGAAACACAGAGACAGATATTTCCTGAGGAAACCCATACAGGGTAAAAACCTCTTTTTCTTT
>ML777166.1:1879088-1906659 GCA_009831015.1 Picea engelmannii
TCATGAGGGAAGGTGAGGAGTTTTCTAATCTAATGGCTGAGTTTAGATTAGATGGGTGGCTGAGATTTTGTGTCTCTTCACTCACCCTCACTTCAATCATAAAGTTATCTTTTAATTTGCATCTCACAAATTAATTTGACTAAGACCCATATTCGGCAATTTCTCCCCCTTAGGGCCTAGGGAAGAGAAACACTTGCCTTGGTACATAATTTAACAGGAACAACATAATATAGAGAAAAGCACACCAAAATGATACCTTTATTGAAATGGAATCAATTTTCACTTGCCTCTTCGAGGGGGAAACCTCTAGTAGAGCAGTGCTCTATTAAAAAAATTCTCAAGACAAAGCTTTCTCATGCCCTCGACTCCTATTTATACTAAATCTATCTACCAAAAGAGAAATATAGAAGAAGATATTTCTAGAAGTAGAATATTCTATTAGGTATTCTTACATTTGACTTGTTCACCTTATTAACTAGGCCTTGTTTATTAATACCAACCTTTATTACATGGAAAATATATTATTCTACCTACGTGAGGGGTTAGGGGGGTTAGGTCCCTAACATCATTGTTGGAATTTGGTTCAAAAGGATGTTTGGAAGTTAGTCAAGGACCCCCACAACACTCTCAATGTGCTTCCAACGCTTAATTCCTCCTTTCTCACTTTAATCCCTAAATAAGAGTGGGTTTCTCATCCAAAACAATTCCATCTGATAGCACCGTTCAACATCATATACTAGCTAACAACAAAAGTAATTTCCCTTTTGCTCAAACCTCTTCTTTATTTCATTATCTCTCATGAAAAAAATACTTATGTGAAGGGGCATTGAATCATGGATAGCGTTATTCTCTCCCATGAGGCTATTCACTCCCTAAAATCGTCTATCACTCCTGGCATGCTCATTAAGTTGAATCTCTTCAAGGCCTTCAATAATCTAAGTTGGTAGTATATGCATTCACTTCTCCTATCATTTGGACTTAATGAAACTTGGGATAATTGGATCGTTTCCCTTACTTCTTCTACTTTCATTTTCATACTGATAAATGGGGTACCTTCCAAAAACATTTATCCCTCAAGAGGCATTCACTAGGGAGACCCTCTCTCCCATTTTGTCTTTGTCATTATGGTGGAAGGCCTAAGTAGTTCTATCAAAGAAACCATTGGAGAAGGATCTCTCAAAGGAATTCCATTGCATGGTGTGTGTGATCATTTCTATACCAAGCTGGACCGTAAGGTGCAGGCTCAGGGGAGGCAGGCTCAGGTGAGGTAGATTTAGGTGGGGATCTCAATAAAATAGATATTTTATTATTGGCTGGTACTAACCTTTATCCCCCAATCTCACACATTCAATTTTTCGATGACACCATGTTGATGGGTTCCCCCATGGTCACAAAATCCCATCAAATCCTTAGCATTATCAATGACTTTACGCAACCTCAAGTACCTCCACCAACATTGATAAATCCAATATTTTATTTTTCAATACCCCTCATGCCATTCAATCTTTTATTACTTGTATCATGAGGTTCATTAGGAATTCCCTTCCATCCAAATACCTTGGTATCCACCTCATTGATAATTCTCTCTGAAACTGCTCCTGGGAGGGGATTCTCTCAACCATTCAAAAACACCTCAGGTTTTGGACCTTCCGCTCCTTAAATATGGCAAGTTGTTTAGTGTTATTAAACTATGTTTTGTAGGAAATTCTAATCTATTTCTTCTCAGCCTTGGAATTCCCTAAATCAGTGCTAAAAACCATCAGGAACATTCAAAGGAATTTCCCTTGGCAAGGCACAAAGGAGGGATGGAAATGGGAGCTCATTAATTGGGAAGATTTATGCAAGGCAAAGTTGGCTGGGGAATTGGGTCTAAGATATCCCAAACTACTTAACCAAGTTATGGGAGCCAAAATATGGTGGATATGGATTACAAATCTAGAGGACCTATGGGATGAGACGTGGCATCACAAATACACAATTGGGGTCAATGAATTGCATTTGATCATATGGAACAAATACAAGCATGGATCACTCATCTGGAATGCATTCTGGAAGAATTGCTCCCAGATCTAGGAGCACACTTTTTGGGAAATAAGGGCAGGCATAAATGCGCTATTTTGCATGGATTCCTGGAAACAAATGCCACCATTGCAACAAATGGACCAATTGCTCATTCTACATGCGAGAATGAATCTGAATTAGCAAGTGTATGTTTTGGATTACTAGAAACACTCTACTTCACATTGTTCTTGGAGAGAATGGAAAATCACCCACACATATCTAGGAACCCATGAGAACATTGACCTGGGACCTTGACAACATGAAGAAATGCTTCATAAGATCAAGATCGTGCAAGGCCCTGAATTCCTCATATGGGGGCACTCCAGAAAATGGGTCTTCACCATGAAGGTGTAATATCCCCAATAGAGATATGTTAGGATATTAAAGTTTTGTTATTCAATTGATGTGTTTTTAATTGTGTAATTTCATCAAATAGTTTTCATCACATTGATTCATAGTCTTGTAAAGTGTATGAAAACTTTCTTCGAACAATTTGTATGAAATTTAACACCAATCATGAGCAAACACATTACACATAATATACGAGAGACAACATTGTCATTTTTATTATGGATAAATATGGAACACAAAAAAATATCTAGTGGTTGCTACAACAGCTTCAATACATCATAAAAACACTATAGAACTCAATAAAACCTGGTGTAATGCTAATGTCTCATCAAAATATGGTGTCAAACTATTTCCTGGGCTATCCAAGCCTCAAACCCCCACTAGAGACGATGTTGAGTTTTTCCAACACTGACAACAACGATCTAGCCACCCATGCCCAAGTATCTCAACAAATTGAGTTTGCAGAGGTCCTTGCGGGATGAGTTTGGGTGACAAGTAGGGTCTCATGGGATGCTTGTGTTCAACTAGTGAGTATGTCTCCTATCACACTTCACCAAAAACCTCCCGGTTCCTGCAAAATCTAAGAACAACCTCCTCCGACAAGTTTTACAAATATCCTGTGTAATCCAATATACCTCCAACTAAAACAAACCCCAAAGGGAAGATCCAATGGAAATCCTGGATGGATCCTCCTCTTTTCTAGCTAGGGTGGATGTTGTAACACCAAAACCAAACCAACAATGGAAGGGTTTTTCCAAAACCCCATCGAAAACCTTGGCTCAAAGATCACTCCAAAACAAGAGACCAAATCATCATGCCAAAGTGAAGGGTTACCCCTCTATTTATTCTTCCTCCGAGTCTTCTAGATATTTCCTTTTTTGACCAAATCAAACCCTTACCTTATTTTCCCTCCATTTTTCACTTAAACATTACAAATCACTTTTTAATATTAAAGTAATTAATTATTTTATTTTTATCTAATGTCACTATAGAATTTGTCATCTTTTAACCCAGTGACACTAAATAAATCCCCGTGACTCCCTTTTTTCACTGAATATATCCTACATGAGTCGTATAGGCTACTAAGTCACCCTCCATCATGATCAATTGGAAGAGGACATTAAAATCCTCCCTTTTGATGTTTGGACAACATCAGGAATACATTCTCCTAGAGTAATAATTAATAATATAATTATTGATTATTAAATAATATATATAATAAGTAATAAGTAATAATAAATAGTTATTTATTATACAAGGGACACATCCTTTCATTGATGGTCACCATATGTTCTCTATATATGGAACACTCATCATTATAATAATACATCAATCTTACATATCATCTCATATGAAAAATCAACATGGTATCAGAGCAGGATTGGGCTTGACTCCCTCATGGGAGGACATAGAAAAATGAGAGTGGATTATTGTAGTGTAAATTTGCTAATTCATGGTTATAAGAGACATATTGTGAAGGGTAATGCTTGTCATTGCATTCCATACATTGTTGTTTCATAGTGCCTTTGTGGACCTGCGAAGGAGGAGTGTGGAGGTTTAGATGGTATCATATCTCCACTGCCGCATTAGGAGAAAAATATGTATGCCTCAGCTTCAAAGGTATTGTTCGGCCTTAGAATTGACAAGGACTAGTTGAGGAAAAGATCAATGATCCAAAAGTATCTAAAACTTTCCATGGTGGAAGTTATGAGGAACAATGAAGTTGTTTTCAATGAATATCAACATCACTAGGATGACACCAACACTGCGTTGAAAGCTATAGGTATTGTATTTGTTAATTCAAAGAGAGAAGGATGTAGAGGTCCTATGTTGAAGGCTTGGCTTTAGAAACTATCAACGAAGAGTAGATATTTGATCTCTTAGATGTTAATCCTCATATTTTCTTCACTATGGGATATTGAGCACTTGGCGGACCCGTGCGATTATAGTGCAGTGTCCTTGGTCTACAAGATGTGATACCATGGTGGGAATGAGCAGAATCCATCATCCCACCATGGGTAAACAAATAGGGCACCAAAAATATGGTTGTTGATAATTTATGTGGAGCATGGAACTCTGTCTTTCAGAGCTTATCTAGATGGAGTTATGATTGTTGATGACTATGCCATTGGAATGTCTCTGTTACTAAATGACCGGTGTTTGATATCTTGTGGATTTAAGATATCTTGTGAATGAGATTTCAATATAGTTAAGTCACTGGAATTGGAATTTGTTGTTCACTTAGACCATAAATAATATTTTTCGATAAATGTGGTTATTTATGAATGGGAAATTGTGAACATAGGAGAAAAATCATTCAACGTTTCTAATTGAAGATCATTCTAAATGAAATCTATATTTTAAATTAATCAATTTCAGAAATAAAGTGATGATGAAATTGTTGTTATTGGGTGTCCACATAGTTTATTTGGTTTATGTGAAAGAGGGCACAAGATTGTGGTGTTTTATGTGTACAATATTGTAGCATCACAAACAATATTGTAGTCAAACTAGCATGTTGCAGGATTGGGATTTGTGTAAATGTGGTTGTAGGGGTGATGAAGTCATTATGGAAGGAAAATTGGTGTAGGATAAATCCATGGAAACTCCCATGGTAATAAATCTTAAGAAGTTGAGAGAATCTGATTCTGATCTAATAGACCCCTCCACGTACTAGTAGTTGATTGGCTCATTGATGTATTTGGTTAATACCAGACCCAACATTTGCTTTGTTGTGAACACGTTGAGCCAGTTCCAGGTGGAACCGATACATGAGCATTGGATAAACACAAATCGCATTTTGAGATATTTGCATGGAACACTAAATTATGGTTTAAGATATGTCTCAAACAATGATGTACAATTGCAGAGATATACAAATTTTGATTGGGCAGGGAGTGAAAGTGACAGAAAGAGTACTTCCGGTGTATGTTTTAGTTTGGGATTTATTATGATATCTTGGGCTAGCAGGAAACGAAAATATGTCGCACTCAACACTTCAAAGGAAGAGTATATTGTAACTTATGATGTTGTTTATGTTTGAGGAAGCTTCATGAGACATTCTCCCCGGAGGGTCCTGTATGGACTAGTAGGAGGGAATGTAGAATTCATCTTGACGTGCCTCAGATGGTCAGATGAAGGAACCAATACATTGATTTCATGAGGAAACCTCGAGGGAATGTGGACTTCATCTTGACATGCCTCAGATGGTCAGATGAAGGAACCAATACATTGGTTTCATGAGGAAACCTCGATATGTATTAGGGGGAATTTTTTCCATGAGGGAACCTTGATGTGTCCTAGAGATGTTTGAGGTAGGGATAAAGAGGGATTACATCATTCCTTACAACCCTCAATAGAATGGGGTTGCAGAGAGGAATAACAAATCTATTGTTGAGGCAGTCAAGGTGATGATTCATGATCAACATTTACCTATGTTTCTGTGGGCATAGGAATCCATGACTGCAGTGTATGTTCATAACATAATTCCTCATAAGACTATGAGGAACATGATTCTCAAGGAATCCTTCACCAGAGTGAAGCTTGAGGTTGGAAACTTTAGTATATTTAGGTGTCTAGTATGCATTCATGTACCCAAGGAGAAAAGGACCAAGCTAGACCCTTCAAGCTGAAAGGGTACATTTGTGGGGTAAAATGAGTCTTCGAAGGCATACTGGATCTACATCCCTAGTCAGAGACAGATTAAGGTGAGAAGAGATGTTATATTTGAGGAGGAGGTATCCTTCAGGAGATCTAGAGGATATCACATTGATATTGATAGTGGGAGACAAGAAGATATGGTTCCTTCTCCCCCTCACCCTTCATAAGTTCAAAGAGAGAGAAAGAGATCTCATATATATTCGTGTTATTCCATAGCTATGAGCCACATCATTGATTCTAAGCCTTTGTGTTATGAGGAGGCATCTATTTAGACAGTATGGAGAGATTCCATGATGGAAGAGTATCATTCCATCATGAAGAATGATGTGTGGGATATTTTTCCAATACCTAAGGGGAAGTCTATAATTACTTCCAAGTGGATCTATAAGATCAAACACACAACTGACGGAAGAATTGAGAAGCACAAAGTGAGATTTATTGCTATAGGATTCTGTCAGGTGGAGGGAATAGATTATGAGGAGAAATTTTCTCTTGTTTCTCGATACACTTCTATCTGAACGATTAATTCCCTTGCAACATCCATGGGTTGGAGACTACATCAGATGGATTTGAAGAAAACCTTTCTCAATGGATATATTGATGAAGAAGTATACATCAAACAACCAGATGGTTTCATAATACATGAGAAGGAGTCTCATGCGTGCAGGTAGAAGAAGGCCATGTATGGACTCAAGTAGGCACCTCGGGCTTGGAATGTGAGGATTGATGGACATTTGATGAGTTTGTGCTTCAACAAAAGTGTTGCTCATCCTAATTTGTACTACAAGACTATTAATGGTGAATCCATGATTTTGGTCATCTACATTGATGATTTATTCCTCACCAGTATCAAGATTCTTATTGTTGAATGCAAGTATGTGTTGGCCTCTGAGTTTGAGATGAAGTACCTTGGTATGATGCATTGATTCTTGGGACTAGAGGTGTGGCAGAGAACTGGTGAGATATTCCTGAGACAGGGGAAGTGCACAGTTGATATATCGAAGAAGTTTGGGATGCTTAACTGTAAGCTCGTGGCTAGACCAATGGTGATGAATCTAAAGTAACTAAGTGTGAGTTCTTCCAATTCCAACAAGATTGATCTGATCCTGTATAGACAACTGATTAGATCATTGATGTATTTGGTTAACACTAGACCATATATTTTCTATGCCATGAGTGCACTTATCTAGTTTATGATTCAACCAAGACATACACACTAGATTGTTGCGAAGCATGTGTTGAGATATCTGCGAGGCACAATTTCACATGGTATGAGATATACTTCCAGTATTGACATGAGATTGCAAGGATATATTGACTTTGATTGGGCAGGGAGCACAATGGACAAGAATTTCACCTTCGGGTGTTGCTTTACTTTGGGATTTGCCATGGTTTCCTGGTGTAGCAGGAAATACACTTTTGTGGATTTGAGAAACACATAGGCATAGTACATTGAATTGAGTGTTGTAGTTCGTGACGTAGTGTGGCTTCACAAAATCCTTTCATATTTATTTAGAAATGTGTTGGATTCTGTTAGCACATGAATTTATAGTAGCATTTTTGGTCATTTTGCAACGCTGATGAATTAGGAGTTTTTGCAGTGCACCTTTGTCCTATGCTCTTTACCATAATTTGTCATAATCAGCTGAGGTCATGATTTCTCTAGTTTTCAGGGCCCTTTCCGTTAAAAGAGAATATTGAGATTTGTTCATTTATGAGCTTGCTTACTATTTAAGCAGTTGAAATTTTCTCCCAAGCTCGACACTCCTGAAATCACTAGTTCAGACTAGCTACATATTTCACTACAGAATCGTCTATATAGTATGTTCTGCAATTGTGCTACCGATTCTGCAGAATGCTACAAAATATCCTAGCTAAACTTAACAGTGGCGCTACTGATTCTGCAGAATTGTTTCAACAGTGGCACTACCGAATCTGCATAACCATTCGATGGATGGTGCTACCAAATCTGCATAACCATTTGATGATTGGTTCCATGAAAACTACTAACCTATTTAGGAGTGGCATCACGAAATCTGCAGAGTTGTTTTGCAAAGGGTTCTATAGAAATCGCTACCAAATGTGCTATTGAATGGTGCTACGAATTGGCCCTTGCTGTCAAAGGATTCAGATTCATGACTCCTTCTTGATTGTTGATGATGTGGAGAGAAGCGAGGATCACAGGAGGAAACAAATGACCATTGGAGGACACATGGCACTGAAAATTAATGTGATCAAGCAAGGAGACATGCCATTTAATTCTTGTTGGAGTGGTTGCCAACATGGCTCCTAAATTGTAGCAGTTTGTTAAAATTTGTTAGCACGTGTGTTAGAAATATTAGTTGTTTTGAAGAATCCTAGGTTGAGAAGGCCAACTCGCACCTCTAGCTGTTTCCTTTCCTCTTTTGATTATAAATACATATTCTAAATGATTAGAGAGGTGAAAATGGTTGAGCAAGGCTCCCTGATTGTAATATTTTTGACTAAGTAGACTGTTCTCTGGTTATGTATTGGACTTGAGAATTTTTTATTAATAGAAGTCAGTTTCTCTTTATATCATATTGTTTCCTCTTATACTGAAGTACCCATGATTGGATGATCCATACGATATTTTTATGGTTGTGTTATGATGAATGTTTGATTATAATATTGCTATGATGTTCTTCAGTGTTCTTTAACTTTAAATTCAAGAAGTTCTTGTGTTTGAGTTTTTCTTCCTTTGGTTGCTTGAAGACCTGATGTCAATATAAAACCTTTACACCTCCCTCACTAGGTATTCCTCCGATTCAATTTTACTCCAAATCAGTGATTGAAGGTAATCAAGACTCCATTTTCTTATGCATGCTAGCCCAGATTTCTGAGTTAAAACATTATTATTCTGATTTTTGTCCATTTGACCTTTAATTCGTCATTTACATTTACACATACTTTGATGGGTACTAGGCTTATCCTCTTTGCAATCTGAGGTTGATTCTCAGTTCTAACATTATTGGTGCCATTGCCGGGGATGGAAATGAAGAAATAATCCCTGGGAGAATGACATTGATCAGATCCAACTTTTGATGGTGAATAAAGGTTGGTCACATATCATAGACTGGATCATTCACCTAGTGACTCCACTCCATGAAGGAAGAACATGGTGGCAAATTCACTGATACATGATACAATAACCATGGAAGCTATCTTGGCTCGAAGGTTTTCACCTTTAAATTTTTCATCTATTCCTGGTTTCCCACATCCAGTACCTCATTTAATAGAATGGAGACATTTTCTGCCTATCTTCAGAGAGAGGAAAGAAGACAATCCTGTAGAATACCTCATCAAGTTTCATGAGTGCATGGATCTACTGAATCTACAACATGGGGATGTTCATATGAATATGTTCATGCATTCATTGGATGGGGATGCACGTAAATGGTATTTCTCATTACCCGCTTCCATCATTTCATCCTTGAAGGATTTCCACAAAGTATTCAATGAGCACTGCAAAAGGTACTTTTCAGATGAGTTATTATTTGACAGTTGTTGTGGGGAATATAAATTGCATGATGAGATTGAAATCATAGATAGAAAATGATTCCTCCCTCATAATCTTCATCAACTCTCCAATGATCTTCAAGATGATGTGCTTTCCCATAAACATGAACTAGAAATGGATAATAAAGAAGCTGAAGGTTCTCCTACTACCATTTTTCCCGATTGTTATAAATCTGAAGATTTGGTTGCTTTAGATACAAAACACAATGATTAAATGTCTTTTGGTCAAATGCCAATTGAAATCAGTAAAACCAGCCCTCAACTTTCATATTCGTAGACACAAGGATATGGAAACACCCATGGGAAACTGGATTTGCAGAGATCATCCATTTTCAAGGAGGAACAACAAGAGGACTATCTTTCTCCATATGTACCTGTTGCTTCAAATTTAGATGAGAAGGATGTTTATGATGAGGAAGAAGGTGATTTTGTTTCAAATCTGTTTCAAGATCATATTGTTGATGATTATATGCTAAAATCTTCATCTTTACCATTAGGATTTTATCCCAGTGTTCCAATATTTGACAAATATAGTGACGAGGAGGAAGAATTTAAAAATTATGAGGGCTTGTTGACTAATGGAATCACATCTAGTTCTACATTTCAACAAAGAGATGATAAACAATGCATTCATGTTATGGTCAATAATAGTTATGATTCTTTTGTTCCAAATACTTATGAAGATCCTCTTATTTCTGATACATTTTCAAAAGATATCATTGTTGGAGAGAGTAATCAACAATTTTTTCATGATATATATTTTAAGACTCATCGTTCATTTGATCATTATGAAGACAGTGATGTAGAATATTAAGAACATATATCTTCTTTCCTCTCAGAAATTGTCAGCTATAATGAGCCAACACATCATAGTGATGGATCCGAGTCACAGGGATATGACAAAGGAGAACAAAAAGGATTAGATGAGCAATTGATCATGCATGTTTCTCTGTCATTTGTTGAGAAACAGCAAGTTTTGTATGAATTTCAAGATTCAGTTGCCACTTATATGGAGATGTTTTGTAGTAATGAAGTTTCAGTTGTTTCCATCTTTAAGGCCAGATTTTTGGATTGTAAGTATGAATTCAAAGATTATGATTTACATGCTACAATCAATGTGTTTGTGACTTTGCATAAAATTGGAAGGAAAGTTCAAGTTGTTAGTCAATTATGTTATAAAAACAGGACCGCGGAGCAATAAAATAAAACAAATGCAGAAACAAAACACAGAAGACACACAATACAAGAGAGACACAGATTTACGTGGTTCACCCAATGTGGGCTACGTCCACCAGAGAAATTGCCACGTCCTTCCTTTATTATTATCCAACAAATGAAGGGATACAACCTACAACAAAACCCACTGTAACTTCCTCTTCTTTCTCTCACAGTCTCCTCTCTCAAAATACAATATTCACCATCAATCATAGCTGCAATACATTTCCCTCACAAAAGAGGGTTGCCTTCTAGGGCAAAAAACCCTAACATAATCTTTACCGTTAGATTTGCGACCTTATAATGAATGGTCCAGATTTACAATGAAATTACAATATACTTTTATAAGGCAATTTTTGCTTCGGGGGCTTTGCCCCCAAACCCCCACCTGGGGCCCGCTTTCCCCCAGACCCCCCAGCCGGGGGGATAGGCTCCCCGGACCCCGCAGAGGGGGTACCCCCCCTCTGCACTCCCCCACGTGGAAGAGTGTACATACTTCTGGGGTGTAAATACTTCATGGGGTATAAACACGGCTGAAAGTAAAAGACCTATAAATCAGGAAGATAATCATGCTCGACAACCAACAAATTACTTACGTGTATGCATTGGAGATTCAGTTTTACTTTATTAGTTTTCTTCTACTAATTAGAAGTAGGAGTAGGCAGGAGAATAAGCTTGCCATACAAGCAATTAAATTCTTTTTAGTTTGTTGGTTTGTAGCAGTATAAGACTCCATGCCCAATGGAACATCATGCTTATGTCGAGTAAAATATTTTAGGTGATAGGTAAGGCCTCTGGTCTACAAGTTATTGGCAGCTTGCAGGAAGCGTGCCATCCCCCATGGAGCCAAATGTTAGCACAGGAATTTGCAGTAGCATTTTTGGTCATTTCGCAGCGCCGATGAATTAGGAGTTTTCACAATCCACCTTTGTCCTATGATCTTTACCATAAATTGTCATAATCAGATGAGGTCATGATTTCTCTAGTTTTCAGGGCCCTTGTCGTTAAAAGAGAATATTGAGATTTGTTCATTTATGAGCTTGCTAACTGTTTAAGCATTTGAATTTTTCTCCCAAGCTTGGCGCTACTGAAATCACTAGTTCATACCAGCTACATATTGCATTGCAAAATAGTCTATATAGTATGTTCTTCAATTGCACTATCGATTCTGCAGAATGCTATGAAATCTCCTAGCTAAACTTAACAGTGGCACTATCGATTCTGTAGAACTGTTTCAATAGTGGCACTACCAAATATGCAGAACCATTTGATGGATGGTGCTACCGAATTTGCAGAACCATTTGATGATTGGTGCTATGGAAACTATAGGCCTTTTTAGGAGTGGTGCCATGAAATCTGCAGAGTTGTTTTGAAAGGGGCACTACAAAAATCTCTACCAAATGTGCTACTGGATGGAGCTATGAACTAGCCCTTGCAGTCAAAGGATTCAGATTCATGACTCCTTCTTGATTGTTGATGATGTGGAGAGAAGAAACGATCACATGAGGCAACATACAACCACTATATGACACTTGGCACTAAAAAGGAATGCACCCAAGCAAGGAGACATGTAATTTAATTCTTGTTGGAGTGGTTACCAATATGGCTCCTAAATTGTAACAGTTTGTTAAAATTTGTTAGCACAAGTGTTAGAAATCTTAGTTGTTTTGAAGAATCCTAGGTTGAGAAGGCCAAATCGTACCTCTAGCTATTGTGTTTCCTATTTTGATTATAAATACATCTTCTAAATGATAAGAGAGGTGTGAATGGTTGAGCAGGGCTCCCTAATTGTAATATTTTTGACTAAGTAGACTGTTCTCTGGTTATGTATTGGACTTGAGAATTTTTTATTAATAGAAGTCAGTTTCTGTTTATATCATCTTGTTGCATCTTATACTGAATTACTCATGATTGGATTATCCATATGATATTGTTATGGTTGTGTTATGATGAATGTTTGATTATAATACTACTATGATGTTCTTCAATGTTATTTAACTTTAAATTCAAGAAGTTCTTGTGTTTGAGTTTTTATTCCTTTGGCTGCTTGAAGACCTGATGTCAATAGAGCACATTTACACCTCCCTCACTAAGTCTTCCTCATATTCAATTTTACTCCAAATCACTGACTGAAGATAATCAATACCTCATTTTCCTATGCATGCTACCCCATATTTCTGATTTAAAACATTATTATTCTGAGTTTTGTCCATTTGACCTTTAATCACTCATTTACATTTACACATACTTTGACGGGTACTGGGCTTATCCTCTTTGCAATATGAGGGTGATTATCAGTGCTAATAGATTCCACCATTATTCATTGTGATAACCATATTTGTGTGAATATATTAGATAATCCAGTATTTTATGACAAATTGAAACATATTGAGATCAAGTACCATTACATCTAAGACATGGTGTAGAGGAAGGCAATACATGTGCAGTACCTTCCTACATATGAGTAGGTTGTTGATGTTCTTACCAAACCCATTATCAGGACAATGTTCGAGTACTTCCGTGACAGACCTGGCATGGAAGAGAATGCGTCTGTCGCTGAGAGGGAGTCTTGATGTTTTTAGCTTCTTGAGACATTCTCCAGATCATACTCCTCTGTGAGTGAGTTGAGTTGATTTGTGAGGACACTTATCCAAGAGAGATAAGTGGGTTTGGGATTATAGCATAATGTCCATTGTGTAGAGTACATGAGCACATGTCAATGGAGTTTACCTTGACGTCACACACTATGGGGAGTTGACCCTAGTGTTTCTAGAGGGAGTAGCCTATAGAATTCTAGATTGTACTCCTCTGTGACTGAGTTGAATTGATCTATGAGGAAACTTATCTGAGAGGGATAAGTGGGTTTGGGATTATAGCCCAATGTCCCTTGTGGAGAGAACATGAGGACACATCCCTTTTGGAAACACATGAGGACACGTCAAGGGAGTTGACCATGAAATCTCACACTATGGGGAGTTGACCCTAGTGTTTCTAGAGGGAGTAGCCTCTAGAAGTCCACATGGGAGTGCCATGTGTGGCAAACCTTTTTCTACTATAGTGTTTTTGTACCACTGGCAGTGAATGTGTGTCACTGGACAATAGATGTGTGCTAATAGTTGATTAAAGAGTATTCAATGGACTACTATATGAAGACATCATGGAAATATACCTCCCTAGCTAAGACGAAGTGTTTATGTTTCAACATCGGGTGGACCTTCTCCTATATTGGGATGTAGACCAAGGGAGATAGGATACATTTATCATAAAAGTGTACTTGTGGTAAATGGGCCCAGGTGTAGTCCTTCCTTGATCTTGACAAGCAATAATATGGACTCGAGGTGCTTTCCACGTGTCAATTAGCATTGGATTAAGATTCACTCATAGGTGTGTATCTGTGGTGAACGACCCTGGTGTGGTCTTTTTCCTAGTCACGGTGATTTGACCAGGAATGATAAAAAGACTCAAGATGATAGATGCTATCACATGCAGACCTAGAGTGAGAATGACCTTAGAGAGAGTTAATTGGATCATAAGGAGAGTCGTGGGGGGAGTTTCCCCTGGATTTAGGTGGGAGAGAGACATCTCCAAGGATTGATAGACATGTGTCATGAGTCTAGGGTGAAGTTTGTATACTTCATAGACAAACTTGGCATGATGCATCATTTCTCCCTCGTTGAGAGGGAGTGTTGATGTTTTTACAACATCGGGAAGACATTCTCCTAGATTAGTAATTAATAATATAATAATTGATTATTAATTAATATATATAATAAGTAATAATAATGATAAATAGTTATTTATTATCCAAGGGATGCATCCTTTCATGGATGGTCACCATATGTTCTCTATATATGGAACACTCATCATTGTAATAATACATCAATATTACATATCATCTCATATGAAAAATCAACACTCCCTTCTCTTGATTGTTTTTCCTCAAGCAACTCCAAATAGGGGTGCTTTAATATCTTATCTCCTTCCCAAGTAGAATCCTCTATGGGAAAAACTCTCCATATAATTGATTTCTCTTGAAGGAATATGCTCCTCAACTTCCACTCCTTGACATCAACAATACTCTCGGGAGTTAGAACCAACTTCCCTTCCTCATCTAGTGGAGGAATATATGCTAAAGAGGCGACCTGTTGTCCCAATGCCTTCTTGAGGCAAGCTACATGGAATATGTTGTGGATCCTACTACCCTTTGGTAGCTCCAACTCATATTCTACCTCCCCAACTCTCCTGATCACTATGTAGGGTCCATAAAAGTGAGGCTTCAACTTCTCTACACCACTCTTCTTCAGTAACGATTGTTTGTAAGGTTGCAACCTGAGAAAGTCTAAGTCCCCAGCCTAAAATTTTCATTGTACCTTGTGCCTATATGCATACATCTTCTTTTTATTTTGAGAAAACTACAAATTCTCCTTCAGGACTCTCAAGATTCTTGTCTTTCCTGCAACCAATATTTGGCTTTGGGGGCTTTGCTCTCCCCAAATGCCAAATCCACAAACGATGGGCCATCATAGTCATATAATTCCCTGAATGGGATCATCCCAATGGAAATGTGATGAGTAATGTTGTAGAAATTCTCCCTAATATGCAACCACTTTATCTATTCCCTCTCCTACCCTGACACATAGTTCCTCAAGTACCCCTCAATCCACTTGTTTACTATCTCGGTTTGCTTGTTCATCTGGGGGTGATATCTAGTACTAGGTGTCAACTTCGTCTAGGATAACTTGGACATCTCCTGCCAAAACACGTGATCCATTTGGATTTCGGTGGCCATCCACCTTTTCCACCAAATCACCATTTTGAGCCCATGGTTTTGATAAACCATGACATTCACCCTTTTGGTGGAGAATGGAATGTAATGCCATCTTCATTTTTTAATTACATACATCATGTAATGGTCTTATCTAAAATCCTACAAAATAGCGTTAATGCACCGGATCCTATTAGAACTCCGTAGTTAAGGATGCTCGGGCTAGGGTAGTACTGGGATGGGTGAACGCCTGAGAAGTCATAGTATTTTACATGCCTATGGAATTTTATAAAATTAGTCCAATTTATCCCACATGCATCATGGGAATTGTTCTCCTCTCACTCTCTTATATATAATTGAGGTGAAGGAGGCCCTTTAAGAATGCAATGGCATGTGATGTAAAGCTTCTTATGAATGAAGTGTAACCAACATCTCTTTCTTTTTAGAGATAAGCTACCCCATTTTCCAGGTTGTGTTATACAATGGTTTTATATATTATTCAGTAGTCGAAGTTGTGTTTCATTGTATTTTTGTGTTCTCTTCTATATTTTTGCGTGTTTCATTTTTATATCTCGGTTATATTTCTACCTTCATGTTGTTCTCAAAATAAATCCAGATCAACACGTTGAGAAACCTGCTATCTGAGTCACTAACTATGTTCCTTGTAAGACCATGTAGTCTAAACACCTCCTTGAAGAATATGTCTTCTACCTGAGATGCACTATACTCTAAAGGAATGGAAAAGAAGTGCAAAAATTTGGTCAACATATCCACTACCATGTAGATATAGTCCCTTCCCTGTAGCTTCGAAAACCCTGTAATGAAGTCTATGGAAATGATATACCACTTCTTCTGTGGGATCGACAATGGTTGAAGCAATCCTAGTGGATGTGTAAGCTCTGACTTGTTCAATTGGAAAGTCTTGCACTCCTTCACATGTCAAAGTACATCCTCTTTGAGACCCTTCCAGGAGAATTTGTCCCTCACCTTCCTGTAGGTCTTAAGATACCCCGGATGCCCTGCCAGTGGTTCATCATGTACTTCCCTCAAATTCTTATCCTTGAGTGTGGAATAAGGGATACCATATATTTTTTCTTTGTCATCCACTACCCTGTACCTATCACTTTGAATAATTTCCTCCATCATTTCACAAGCGAAGGTATTCTTGGAGTACTCCATCAAGAGAATGGACTTTTGGTCTGCTAAGATATATTTCATGGAGAATGTTGTATGTATCCTAGATAGGGAATCACCAACTATGTTCTTCTCACCCTTTACATATTGAATTTCGAAATAATATTCATGCACCTTACTCACCCCATTTTTTTGCCTCTCATTCAAGTCCTGCTACTCCAAGAAATACCTCAAGTTGTTGTGGTCAGTCCTAACCACAAAGTGTCCTCCCACCAAGTACTATTTGAACTTGGCCAGTGAATGGATGATGGACAACATATCCTTATCATAGATCATATAGAACTTCTTTGGCTCCCTCATATTTCTTCTCTTGAAAGTTATTGGGTGTTGTTTCTACATCAAGACCTCTCCTATCCCCTCACCGTATGCGTCACACTACAAGACAAAAGGATGTCTGAAATATGTGAGTGCTAATATTGGGAAAGTGATCATCACCCTCTTCATTTTTTTGAATGATACATGTGCATCCTCTAACCATTAGAACGCCCTCTTCTTGGTGAGGTATGTCAATGGCACAACCAATTGTGAAAATCCTTTCACAAAGTGCCTCTAATAGTTGCATATCCCAAAGAATTGTCACAACTATGTGAGTGATCTAGGGGTGGGACAATCTAATATCCTTTGGATCTTCTCCTGATGCACCTTTACTCCCTCATTACCAATCATGTTCCCTATATAGAGGATCTATGTCAACCCAAACTTTCACTTTTCCTCCTTGGAAAAAATTGATTGCTCCTCCATAATTGTGATAATCTCATTCACATTCTTCAAATGTTCCTCCAAAGTCTTGTTCTAGATCAAAAGATCGCCAAATAACACTAGTAAGAACTTCCTCAATTTTTTTTTTAAGATATGGTTCATAAATGACTCGAAGGTAGCGGGTGCGTTAGTCAGCCCAAAGGGCATGACTAGCAACTTGTAGTGCCCATAGTGAAACTTTAAGGTTGTATTATGGATGTCATCATCTCTAACCTTGATCTGATGGTACCCTGATCAAAGATCAATATTAAAGAAGTATACCACCCCATGTATCTCATCTATAAACTTATCGATCTGGGGTATTGGGTACCAGTTCTTGATGGTATTTTTGTTCAATTCCCTATAGTCGATGCACATCCTCATCATGCCATCTTTCATATTTACCAGTACTACTGAAGAAGCGAAGGGACTAGAGCTAGGTTGGATGTGTCCCATCTCTAGAATATCCTTTATGGCCTTCTCTATATCATACTTAAACTTCTCTAGGTGTCGATATAGTGTGGTGATCACAAGTTTTTCCCCCTCCTCTAGTTCAATGACATGCTCAAATCCCCTGCCAGGTGGCCTCCCTGTTGGTAGTGGTATGAATGACTTTTCATGCTTTTCAATAAATGAATTTATGTTCTCATGATAGTGTTGGTGATCTTTTGATGGATTTTCCATGGTGATCAAGAACTATGTTGTGCAAGCCACAACCTCATATCTAAAAAAGGCCTCGATGCGTTGGTTAGACACGATCCTGGGGAACCTATCAACATAACTCTTAGGATGACTCATTTTCCACCTTTTCCCTTGAAATCCATCCTCATGTCCTGATAGTTCATGTGGATATCTCCGAATGAGTACAACCATTAAACTACTAGCACCACATGGGTGTCCGCCATATCTACGACATAAATGTCATCGATCAACGTATAGTTTCCCAATGTTACTTCCAATACCATGATCCTTTGAGTACATGCCATGTTGAACCCATATGAAAATACCACATTGAATCCCTCAAAGTCCTCTACAGGAATGTGCCTCCTGGTGACCAGTGAAAAATAAATGAAGTTGTGGGTGGCCCCACCATCAATCATAGTTGTAACCCTCTGCACCTGCAAAATTCCTCTAACCCTGAAGGTGTAATATTTGGGAAGTCCTAAAATTGTGGCAATAGTCACTCCCTTGGTGCTCTCCTACAATGGTGCTTTCTCTGTAGCATCGAGGTGTTATGGCTCACCACTATTTTTTCCAATTCCCTCATCATCACCGTCATCCTCCTCGTCAGAAACCACCTCAATGTAATGGAATTTGTTAGCACTGAGAATCACCCTCAGACTGCTAGAGGATAAGCCCAATACCCATCAAAATGTAAATGGATTAAAATGGCTCGAGTAGGTGGATCAACAAGACTTTAAAGAAAGGAAAATACAACATATATCACTACAGATCAATGATGGAAAATTTGGCTATGGAGTCATAAATGGTCTGCTCATTGAAGGCATTCAATCTCCCTATTAAACAAAAGATTTGTATAATGGAGAAAAGAAGAATAAGGGAATAACATAAAGATGAATATTTGCTAAGCAAAGATCCTCTTTGCACAAAGAATTTAGATGTGTCTGAACAATAAACAATGATAAATAGGCAATCTTACAGTAGATCCTCTACTGCATCAGGAATCTATCAATCAAAGGAAAATTTTAATCCTTAAAATCAACAATACATTCAAACAAGATGAAGAATAGAACATAGAACATAGAAGACAAATCTGATGAAACAACTCATATGAATCTTCAATAACATACAATTTATAACTACATGCCCCTTTGGCTTACAAAATGAAATATGCAGTCATAAACATTTCAAAACCTCCTCCGATCTTGGGCCGAACCCCCGCCTCTTTGTTTACATATCATTCATTTGATGTATTTATAGTCAAAATAGTAGACATGTCTTGCTTCTTGGGTGCCTCTTCTCCAATGTCGCATGTCTTCTCTTGTCTATCCTGTTCCTTCTGTCAAAAGGAAACTATGGTTAGTATGGGCCTATAGGAAAAATTGCCCTCTGTGGTACTTTGGGCTGACAGTTTTCTATCTCCTCGTCCAGACCCTCCATGCTTCCATTTAAGGGGGTAGTCTATTTTTCAACCACCAGTCCTTATTTCATTGACTTCTTTCTCCTTGGGATCAGGATGAGGCCTAACGCCTAGTTTGTTACTACACGCTACTCTTGGATTGGGCCTTGTTTCCTACGGGTAAAACCAGGTTTGTGAAATCCTCTGTGTGACTTTAGGCCGAAAATCACGGGGTAGACCACTTATTTGGCTTCGATTTAGCTGGATCTAACTATCTGAAAGTGAGATCTACGAAGTCATATTTATGATCTCTGTTCTTTAGCAATTGTAACCTCTCTAATGGAAGAATTGGGTTTTCTGAGTTTACTCGAGAACCAATTTTTTTTTGAAGTTTAGCTTCTCATGTGACTGGGGGATGAAAACCATGCGCTTGGGGTCTTCAGGCTTCATGCGTTTATACACTGAAGGTATTAGTTTCTCCAAATGTACGAATAATGAAATTATTTCAAAGATATATGGTCCTCGTTGATTTGAGATCAATGATCCACAATTACTTTGGGACTTCGGGCCTTCGGGTGATATTCCTTTCTTACTTGCTGCAAAGATTGACGGTTCTTGTTGGTTTGAGATCAACGGTCCACAATTACTTAGGGATTTTGGGCTTTGGGCCTTTTCAATGCATAGATCTTACAATCCTCCAGAGTGTTGTATCTCCGAAGTGAGAGATATGCCTCCATGGGTCCTCTTGTTTTGGATGACTAAGATTCACTTCGGAAGTTCGGGCTTCGAGAGTTTAATTCTGCTTTCTCGTGCAATCATCCGAAGTGTCGTATTTCTGAAGTGTTAGATATTCTTGCACATGGGCTATTGATTTGGATGACCAATATTTACTTCAGAACTTCAGGTAATTCTTGCTCTATTCGCTCCGCAAACTTTCCAGAGTGCTAAGTCTTCGAAGTGAGAGATCTGGTGCTGCGTTTCCTCATTGATGGATAGTCCAGATGAAATCCGAGCTTCGGGTCTTCAATATTCCTTTACTCACTCAACTTCTTCTTTCTTCCTCATGGAGTACGAGATCACCTGACATGCATTCCTTTCTTGAAGATCAATGACCACGAGTGATTGAAGAGACTTAACTTGCTCACTCTTTAATTTCCTTCCCGATCTCCACAAAGAGAAAATGCTTGTTCGTAGTGGGATTGATATCCACAGTTGATATGTTGATATAGAAATATCAATGATCCTAAGCGATTGTGAGCTCACAACTTTCACAAACTTTAATTTCCTTCCCGATCCTTGTAATGCGAAGATGCTTGTTCGTAGTGGGATCGATATGCACCGTTGATATGTTGATCTAGCAAGATCAATGATCTTGAGCGATTGTGGGCTCACAAATTGCAAAAAATTTAACTTACTTCCCAATCCATGCAATGCCTCCCCGCCGTTGATATTTCTCCAATGAGATCTTACGGTTGTGACTTAATCTTTGCTTGATCTGATGGATGATCATTGAACTCGTTTGTTTGCTATTTCAAGCCCGAAATGGACTGCTCTGAATGATGCATTTTGCTCATAGTTTTTCTCTACACATACAACATACTTGACTGACCTATCTTTATCAACCAGAAGAGGAAAAACTTATAGGAAGGAAAGAAGAAAATATAGATACTCGACGGAGGTGTAGACGTAGGTCTTAAAAATAACTACATATAACCCTTGACAACTTTATGTGCTAATAGAATTTATCCTTGCCCATACATCGATGACCTGGTTCCCATGTATCTTTGCAACTATAGCAAAGATTCTTCCACCTCATCTCTCTTTGAGTCTCCTCATCCATCCTATCCTTCCCTATCCATGTCTTATGGGGAGGATTTTTCACCTAAATTTTCTATGGAATAAAGGTTTTTTCCGATGTCTTCTTGGGGGATGTGTCTTACATATCATGGGTCTTCATGATAGTTTCATGTAGTGTGTTTGGCTTGAAATCCTTCACCTGACCTCTTAAGAGCTCATTCAAGCCCTTCATTAATAACATCACCAGTCTCTACTAAAAAATATTAGACATTGACTGCCATCCATTGGAACTCTGTGACATAAGCCTCTAGTGTACATGTTTGCCTCACTGTGCCAACATCGAAACGTGGATCTCAGAATCCTTCTTATGGAAAATTTCCATCAATATATGGGTGAATTCCTCGTATGACATGATGTTGGCATGCCCTAACGTCACTAGCCCATGGTACCACCACTCATGAGCTTCTCCATCCAATTGAAGGGTGGAAAAATTGATTTCCTCAACCTTTGTCATCGGATTAAGCTAGAAGTAAGTGTCAAACTTATGTACCCATCCTTGTGTTGTGCACCTATCATATCCGTCAAAATATGAGATAGTCATCTTCCCCAATTTGCATAGAAGATCAAAATTTTGCTTACTCTCGCCCATCCTAGGATTGTTCCTCATCTCAAGGTTGTAGTAGGCATTGTAAGACATGGCTTCCTTTGATCTCTCTTATAGCAACTGATACTCCCTAAAGTAGGTGTTGACCTCATCAGTCAACCCCTGTTATTCATGTGCTCTTGTAGGAATCTCCTCAAGGAATGGTGGCAATAATGGTTTGGGTATATTTATTCTACCTTTCTGGAGGGTATTTTTTTCTAGAATGTGGGTATTGATACCCTCTACATGATCCCTACCTCCTTTGTGGTTTCCCTCTGCACGGTTCCCATTGGCCCCTCCATGGTTTGGGTTTGTCTGGCTATCGGTAATGAATTGTTTCATGATTTTCATTAATAGGTCCTACGACCTGGCCATTTTTTGTTTCCCATTGGCTATGGTTTCTAATAGTTGTAAGTTCCTATCCTCAGTATGATCCCCCATAACTCCATCTAATTCTATCTCTTCTGATGACTATGATCTTGGGATGGGTTGTCTTCCATGCCCTCTAGTTTTCCTTGGAATCAATACCTCAATAAATCATAGGTTGGAAATATCACCAACTCTAATACCAATGCAATATCCCAAATATAGATCTTCTAGGATATTAAAGGCTGGTTTTTCAATTGATGTGTTTTTAATTTTGCAATTTTGTCAAACAATTTTCATCACATTGATTCATAGTCTTGTAAAGTGTATGAAAACTTTCTTCAAACAATTTGTATGCAATTTAACACCAATGATGATCAAGCAAATTGCACTTAATATATGAGAGACAACATTGACATTTTTATTATGGATAAATCTAGAACATACCAAAATATCTAGTAGTTGCTACAACAACTTCCATACATCAAAAAAACAATATAGAAGTCAATAAAACCTGGTGTTATGCCAATGTCTCATCAAAATATGGTGATGAATTGTTGTTTGGTATATCCAAGCCTCAAAACCCCACTAGAGGCAATGTCGAGCAACTCCAACACCGATGACAATGATCTAGCCACCCATGCCCAAGTATATTTACAACTTCAATTTGCAGAGGTCCTTGTGGGACGAGTCTAGGTGACAAGCGGGGCCTCACACGAAACTCATGTTCAACCAGTGAGGATGTCTCCTGTAAGGCTTCCCTAAAATTCTCCTAGTACCTACAAAATATGAGATTGACCTCCTCTAACAAGTTTCACAAATCTCCTGTGCAAGACGATATACCTTCAACTGAAACAAACCCCAAATGGAAGTGTCAATGGAAATCTTGGATGGATCCACCTATTGTCTATCTAGGGTGGATGTTGCACCACTGAAACCAAACCAACAATGGAGGGGTTTTTCCAAAACCCCAACAAGAACCTTGGCTCAAAGACATAGATGATTTTAGGGGATAAATTTTGCAAATGGGCTAATTTTCCATGGTTTTCCCCAAAAAAACGATTAGCCAATTTTCATTTTTTCTAAATTTTTTTCCCCAAATTCCATAGAATAAAATTATTTTACCTTAAAAAATATAATTTTTTTATAGAAACTATATAAAATCCTTAGAAATTTGAATATTTTTACAAAACTATTGCCAAACATTTCACATGTTTCATATTAATGACTAGTAATATTAGCCCAGGTTTCTACATTTTAATATAAATTTCCATCCTTAAAATTATCCCTGCTCAAAGAGAACTCCAAAACAAGAGATCAAATCATCACACCAAAGTGAATTGTTACCCCTCTATTTATTCTTCCTCCGAGCCTTCTAGATATTTCCCTTTTTGACCAAATGAAACCCTTACCTTATTTTCCCTCCATTTTTCACTTAATCATTAAAAAACAATTTTTAATTTTTAAGTAATTAATTATTTTATTGTTAATTAATGTCACTTTAGAATTTGTCATCTTTTAACCAAATGACACTAAATAAATCCCCGTGCCTCCCTTTTTCCACTGACTATAGCCTATGGGAGTCGTATAGGATACTAATTCATCCTCCATCATGATCGATTGGAAATGGACATTAAGAAAGGAATCCTATGGTTTAAAATCCTATTTTCACCTACTACCTAAGGAGAACATCCAGACCAAAATTTGGAAGGCCAACTTATGGCCCAAAATAAGTACTTTCATCTAGTTGGTGGCCCATAGGAGAATATTAACTTAGGAAAACCTATGGAAGCATGTTTTTATTAGTTCCAATGTCTATCCCCTTTGCCTCCAGTATGAGGAAACCACGAAATATTTGTTGTGTCATTACAAATCCAAACTATGGGATCATGCTTCCCAAATAATGCGAACCATTGATTTCCATAGGGAAAATATCATTGACACACTTGATAGATAAATATTCTCAGCCTTTAAAATCCCTGTTCTAAATAGAGTATGGTAGATTCTTTCAATATTTCTACTATAGCATCTTTGGAAAGATACAAATCAGAGAATTTTCCACTTAGCTAATCTTCCATGGCAAACCATCTAGTCCAAAATTCAAGACAACATCAAGAAAACTGTCTAGAAGAAAAAATGGAGTGAAGATGACCTATCCTGTGATCAGTTGGAAAGGTGTATTCTAATCCAATGGAATCTGTTGGCACAGGGGTAGACCCAAGGTTCAACGCTTCAACAATGCACCAACAAAACCCTAATTACTGGCCCTTTCGGAAACACCTGCAAAGTAGGTGAAGTCTCGCCCGAGGTAGAGGCATGGGGGGTTGCAGGACTCAAGTGTCTAAAACCTAGCTGGGACACAGATTTTTGATCACAATACTTAATAGATCACTGAGCAGTTGACATTCATTAGTCTTTAACCCTTTATTCACATCATAGATAAAACCCTAATTATAGAACAACACAATATTCAATAAGATCTAAGCATATTTGACCATTTAGCACATAACATCAACAAATTTAGCATTCATCCAAGTTATTAGAACTAACCTACTATATTAGATGCATCTAACATGCATAAATATTCAACACTAAGCATAAATCACATTAATGACAGAAAGAAATTGCAACACATGATATACGTGGTTAACCCCCAGCGTGGGGCTATGTCCACCAACTCTTCTTCTCTTTATTATCTTCTTTCAATGCACAGAGCCACAAAACCAACTCCGCATAGGACATGATATCTGTGTGCACCTCGCCATATTCTCCTTCCTCAAGCTTGGCACAACACATAGCCTTCTTACAATCACTTTCACTTAGCTCTGCAAGTTCTCAACACACAGTATGCACAAAGCATTTACAACTAGTCGCAGTTAGCTCACTAGCTTACAACTGATTTAGCACCCCATACTTACATCACCAAGCTACTTATTTATGCTTTACAAAAGGGTCCCAACCATGGGTAAACCCATGGGTCGACATCCCATACCCATTACATAATCCCTAAACCCAAAAATCCCACAAAAGGGGGTGAGATCCTGCGATCTTCGCTTCGCCTGGCGCTTTGTCTTCAACCAGCCTGTCAAAGTCCCACAAATGGTCAAACACGACCAAGGTTCTCCAAAACTTGGTCGAGGGCCAACATGCCCCCAATACTCACATGTGACTCATCCCAAGTCACTCTGATTTGGGAAACTCTGCTTCGAAGGCCTCGAGCTTGGCTCGAGTTTCTTCAACTTGTTGTTTATCCAGAGCCTCCTTCTCAAAAAAATCCAGAGTAAATTTCTCAGTCACCGGTCCTTCCAATTGTTGTTCCAGCATGGTGACTATTTGTTCTAGCTGTGCACCTTGTCCCTCAATCTCCTTGAAAAGTGTGAAGGATTCATCTTGCACTGGCTGTAGCCTCTGGGTCACTTCCATGACTTTACTCTAGATGGCATGGATGTGTTGTTGAACATTGCGCTGTTCCTGGGACCTTTTCATCCTCTTGACTGCTGGCAACTGCTTAAAATGTGTTTGTACTATCGTTGCTTGTTTCTTTCCCTCCTGGAGCTGTGACTCCAATGTCCTTAGTTCTGGGTCCTCTGCAAGGTGCTCATAGGTCTTCGCACTTCGACTACTTAATTGCTTTCATTCTAAGGCCAATGCCTTGATTCTTTCAATTGTGCTCTGAGCAGATTCTTCCCTCTGATCATGCACTTCCTGTGGAGTGCTTGGCATGGCTTGCAGTTCTAGTTCTGCCACTCTTTCTTGAAGCTACTGAATAGCTTCAAAACACTTCTCCACTTGTCTCTCCACTATGTCTTCTTCTATCTGTGCAAGGCCCGACACAAAGAAAAGTTCTCTCGTGACTGCTTCTTCAACTTCAATATGCTCTACAAGCAAGTTCTCTTTTTCCTTTTGGATATGCACTTTATCCTCTGCAAACTTCACCTAGAGGTCATCTTTCTCTTGCTGCGCAATCTGATGTTGCTCTAGGGATTATTTTTTTGCTTTCTTTAATGCCTCTGTGGCTTTCTCCTTTTCCTCTTGGACCCAATGAAGGCGAGCCTCTATCGAATATACTAATCTGCGTAACTAGGTAGGCTCATATCCTACTTCTATGTCTCCTACTGACAATGGTGCAGTAGACACCGCGTGGCTCGAATAAAGAGCCTGTTGTACCCCTTTGAGCTCTACCTCGATCCTGTCAAACATTGTCTCCTGTTTGGCTTCACTTCGCTGCAAAATGTCCTCTGAGGTATCTGATACGACGACGATGATGCGGTCAATATCATCTACTGTGAGCACAGTCTGAAATGGAGGTTTATTGGATTTTGACTTCTTTCATGATGAAGGTTTCTTCAGGGAACTCTTTCTTTTCTTGTATGTCTCAGCCTCCGTGATGGGATCCTTAGGCAGTGTTACTTCGCCATGTTCCTATTTTTTTTCTTCCCCTTCATCCTCTTCTTTGTCTACTTTGTCATCTCCTCCTCCTTCAGGTGAATCTGGTGTAGTTTCTTTTGATGCATTTTTCAATTCATGTACCTCTTCCTTATTTTTCTTCCTGCTATTGTTGGGTCCATCATACTCTTCTTGAGTGACTATAGGACTTTCGATGAGGTCAGGGTCATAGAGTTTTGTCTGTTCGATCGGTACAAGGAAATATGTAGGCCACTCCTTGGTTATTTCTTCCATGTCCTCCTCAGTGAGTTTTTAATAGGACTGGAGCTCTTCCTTGTGTTCATGCCCACACACAATGATGTAAATGAAATTTCTATATGCGCGAAACTTCGCAAGTGGCCTGAACCTATGCAGGGTATTCAACGTCATGCAAGGGAAAGATTTAATGGCCCTCTTCAGCTATAAATAATATGTATGGAACACCGCATTGGATTGCCATTATTTTTCCATGTCACTCGAATACCAGAGCGTAGTGAACTTCACGGCCAGTGGTTCAGACGGCTCAATTTTAGGGAAGGTTACTCCTTCTGGCATCTCCCAAGAAATGAAGGCAATGAGAATCTGTAATGTTCCTGACTTGGCTAGTCTAGGAAACACTGCTAATGTATGTGTAGGATCAAAGGTTTACAACATATAAATGATCATACAAATAATAAATGCGACAAAGGACTGCAAGTTTGTATTATGATATCTCTGTGGATTACAAAAATGGCCGAAT
>ML777166.1:1913407-1936955 GCA_009831015.1 Picea engelmannii
ATAACACCTGTGACTGGGGTGACCTCTAGTAAAGCGTTGTTAACTCTTGTTAGCTCAATGTCACTTTCCGAATATAACACCTGTGACTGGAGTGACCTCTAGTAACCCTGTTTACCCCTCTTTGGCCCTGGATATAGTCTAACAGGGTGGTTTAGACCATTAATCCTCCTCTTCTGGAGCTCCTATTTGGAAAGGGACATTACAGAATCAACAACTAGATAAAATTAAACTCATAGCCATGGTCCTATGCTTCATGACAATATTGCCCCAATTGGTTGATGAGGTAGCTCGCCCAGTTCATTTGCATCCCTTTGACATATTTTCCTGTGAGGTCGACGATGAACCCCATGACCTACATTGGTCTATTCTTCCCGACGAGCTTACGAGTGATCAAATGGAAATCTAGGCGCACTGCACCATTTTGGATGGAGGCTACCTTGTAGCCCCATTTCCATTTCTCTACATTGCCATAAGTTTCTTTTATGTGCTACGCCAGGGTGCGATATGCAACCTTTCTTGGGTAAAACTCCTGAGGGTCAGGTCCTTGCATGCTTAATTCAATGATCTGATGGATCAACACTAGATCTACTGTGATGCATAGATCCAACCATAGGTAACCACCATGGTAGCATGACAGGAGGATTTTAACGCACACGTTAACCGCCTGATGTTTGTTGAAGTGTGGTATCTTCATCACATTGAAGATGGTTGATCATGCAATGTCCATAGTCCACAGCTGGGGGATTATCTTCGACTTCTTCTCCATTGTCTTGGTCAAGTACTTGTGTGGTGAGAGCATGCCATAGTTCTTGCGGTCTCCTAAGTTGATGTCACTGATCTTTAGCTTCATAATCTTTCCTAACTGCAGTCCAATTGCATGTATCCCCTTCGGGAGGTACACAGTAATCAATGTATAGTTGAAGTCCCTCGGGACTCTATCATGACTAACCATGCCAACCAGAGGCAGGATATAGTCGAGCAGGATTGATGGGATGAGATTCTCATTTTCCAAGTCGTTATGATGCTTTCTCCATTTCTTTGTCATATTTCGGGATGGACCAGATCGACGTGCAGTCGATGGGGATGCTTGAATTCCTCTCATCAATGAGGCCTGTACTCCTATAGACATGACCTTCTCATCCATGAGGTCTATGAGGATTTCTTTGACGGATTTCTCTATTGTGATAAGGTCGCCCGACATACACGCTCGAGATCAGATATCTTAGGTTGGTGAACAAACAATCAAGGTAGTAGAACATATGATGAGGTTACAATAAGAACTGCGCAAAAGTGATTAGTTCTCTGTGGGCTCAGATAATCACAATTCATGAAAGTTTCCTCAGTGCAACACTTGACAGGATAAATAGACAACATCGTAATAGAATCCTCCAATGGGCAGGAATGCCTCAATCAATAAATTCCATCTGTTATGGCATGGTACCAATAGTCCAATGGTGAACATTTAGGTAATAACTACATTTCTAGCCATTCTAGAGCATCGTTCTAACGGTCAAGATGCCTCCAACGGTCATATTGCTTCTCCATGGCGAAGTGCTAGTCAGTGTTGTTTTGCTATTCCAGTGAGGTTCAAGTTCTATAAGTCTGCCTTCTGCATAGTCCTCTCTGGAACCTTTTGCAATTTTTCTATCTTTTCTTTCTTCTTATTGAGATTTCTAGCTTTCTTTCCTGTGATCAATGTCTCTAGATTCCTCTTTCCATTATGGTTCTTATATTTTCTTAGCATAGTAAGTTCTCACTGTTGAGGATATTTCACAAGGTTCGAGGATAATACTTCTTCTCTTACTGTTTCTGGAGTCGGTGCTCTACTCTCCTGCATGGATAGGTTCTTTAAGCCATCTTGTGTTCTTTCAAATTCGACAGCTATGTCTTTGGCCCTCAGTTTATTCGACTTGTCCTCTTGTTCTTTTATTAAGCATGCTATTCTCTTATCCATGAAATCCCTTAATTCTTGCTTTTTCTGTTCTATAGCTTCCTCTTCTTCTCTCCTTAAGATCTGATCTCTCTCGATCCAAGTCTTTCCTAACAAAAGTGCAAAGGGAGCGTTGTTCTCAACAAACTTAATGACCTCGAATTCTTCTTCTGTCAATGCTCCATGAGCAACCATAGGTACATGGGCAAGTCTTCCACATAGGGTTATCAACTTTCCTTTAAAAAATCTATTCCTCCCAATGAAGGAATCATAGCATACTTTCCTAATATTTCCCAACTACTTTTCTTCATGATGTTCACCCGTATTTCTATGTCCAATACACAGTCTATGTCGAATTTTCCAATTCTTGTTTCTATGCACTCTTTCTCTTTTAAAATCTTTGATAAACTGATGTATCTGTGATCATTCAATGTTTCTTTCATCTACAATAATATAGCCTCTGATTCTTTCTAGTTCTTTATCATATTCTTAGTCTCTTGACCTTCCTCATGGTTTTCTTGTCTCATGTTCATCTTCTCAACTTTAGCAATCATTCTAGGACAATCCAAAACTTCATGTCTAGTACTTTACAACAAAGGAAAATATGACTTTTACCAGGGCATTCCTTAGCAAGATGTCCCGGTATTCTGCAATTATAACATAATGTCAATCCTCTCTTTCTCTTAAACAATCCCCAACCTTTCCTGTACTGTGCACGGGGATCACAGTGATAGACCTACAAAAAATTCTTTCTAGGATCCTGCATCCACTTGTTGGTCCAAAAATTCTTTCTAGGATCCTGCATCCACTTGTTGGTCCAAAAATTCTTTCTATGCATAGGGATAACATATCTTTCACTATTTTTATCACATCTATTCATATCATATCTTCTTTCTTCTAGTTGTTCCCTAGTTTTCAGACTAGGACAAAATTTATCAAATATACCTAGATCCATTCTTTCGAAACAAAAATTTCCACTTATCTTACCATTATCAGAGCACACAGCTTTAAGATCTTACCTCTTTTCTTCAGATCAAACTTCTCTTCTTAGCACAGAGCTTCAAAAGTTAAGTAGACTACTACACACTAGGGAAACAAATCTACGCACATAGATTTCTCTTTTCCTCAGTTCCCAGCAATCACAATTTCAGGTCCTGGAAATAGAACCATTTGTTGGCACAGGGGGCAGACCCAGGGTTCAATTCTTCAACAATGCACCAACAAAACCCTAATACCAACCCTTTCGGCAACACCTGCGAAGTAGATGAAGTCTCACCCGAGGTAGAGGCAGGGGGGTTGTAGGACTCAAGTGTCTACAAACTAGCTGGGACATAGATCTATGATCACAATACTTAAAAGAGCACTGAGAAGTTAACATTCATTAGTATTTAATGCTTTATTCACATCGTAGGTAAAACCCTAATTACAGAACAACACATTATTCAACAAGATCTAAGCATATCTAACCAGTTAGCACATAACATCAACATATCTAGCATTCATCCCAGTTATTAGCACTAAGCTATTATATTAGATGCATCTAACATACATAAAGATTCAACACTAAGCATAAATCACATTAATGACACAAAGAAATCACAACACAGGATATACGTGGTTCACCCCCAGCGTGGGGTTACGTCCACCAACTCTTCTTCTCTTTATTATCTTCTTTCAATTCATAGAGCCACAAAACCAACTTCGCATAGGACAAGAGATTTGCGTGCACCTCACCAGATCCTCCTTCCCCGAGCTTGTCACAACACAGAGCCTTATTACGATCACTTGCACTTAGCTCTGCAAGTTTTCAACACACAATATGCACAAAGCATTTACAACTATTTGCACTTAGCTCATTGGCTTACAATTGATTTAGCACCCCCTACTTACATCACCAAGCTACTTATTTATACTTTACAAAAGAGGCCCAAACATGGGTAAACCCATGGTCCGACATCTCATACCCGTTACATAAGACCTAAACCCAAAAATCCCACAAAAGGGGGTGAGATCCTGCGATCTTCACTTCTCCTGGTGCTTTGTCTTCGACCAGCCTGTTGAAGTCCCAAAAATGGTCAAACACGACCAAGGTTCTCCAAAACTCGGTCGAGGGCCAACATAATCTATGTCTAGCTCCATGTCCAAATATTCCACCAGTCATCTCAGTTCATTTCAAAGTCATGTGAAGTGGCAGTTCCCTCCCTCGAATATCCTTAAACTCAATTTGATGGAGCTTCAAAGGGAAACCCATGCCTGACTAGTTTTGGAGTAGTTTTTCGGGATGATCAAGGTTATATTTTACATCTCTTGGTCATAATCCTAGGGCATGAAACAAACAATAATGTTGAACTTTGGGCTCTCATTCGAGGCATTTTGACAACCTCTTTTCTAGGATTCAATCAACTATAGTGGAAGGAGATTCCCAAATTATTGTAGAAATTCTTTCTTGACTCCTTAATGGTTCAGGGCCCACCAATATTTCCCCTAGCAGGAGGATCCTCAACAACCTTGACTTTTTAAAATCCATGTTGCTTCCAAATTTAGTTCTCATTCCATATCATGTTCATCATGATTTTAACAAACTTCCGGACAAGCTTGCTAATGAAGGGATAAATAGCTAGGAGAAAGACCTATAATGAGATATAAATCAAAGGCCAATGCACCGTGTATTCTTGGAATGTGCAAGTATGGTCCAATGGGAAGACTCACCCCCATATGGGGTGTCAATGTAGTAATCATGAGGATAATTTCAGGATTTGTGCCCCTGGCTACTTGTCAACTCCATATCCAAGAAGGGAACATGGTGGGAAACTTTAATAGTTATAAGTGTGAGGGAATTAATATGATTAGTTGTTTTGAATGTGTGGAGAACGCTATGCCCCCAAATTATGGTACATTTGATGAGAAAGGAATTTATCGTCAAGTATTTCTATCAGTTACTCTGTTAAATGCTCATATTATGGTGAGAAGTCTTGATGTGATTGTGGTCACTTATGATGATCATTTTTTCTTGACCTACTTTCACTAGAGGCTCAATTCACTATGTCTCTTTTGGTCTCAAGAGATTAGTTCCTTTGCCTCCTTGAACATTTTCACTAGCTCTCTTTTAGATCCCAGAATGCCAAGGGTGAGGGAACGTGGAATGGTTTTCCATGTTATGGGCTCATATTGGTGGGGTGGTTCTCAACTCAAGACTCGATCTTTGATTGCAGAAGAGTTAAAGTACACAACTACAGATACATCAATTGGTGGTGTTGTAGAGAGAAGGGATCCATTTCCACCGTCCATGTAGCCAAATCAGGAGGATACCCTCGTTGGGGGTGTTATCTCCTCAAATAAATCAATCGATTTATTTCATTTTAGGTGATAGGATGTCTTTTAAAAAAAATACATTTTTAATTTTTTAAAGCTCTCTGAATGTAATAAAGTTAGAATAAACTTTCATTTAGTTTTTATTTCATCTAATTCAAATCTCGGGTTTCGGTGGCTTAGGCGAACATTTCGGTTGTTCATTAGCCACCAAAATCCTTAGCTTTCGATAGCTTAAACAAAGAAACTCGAGGATATTCTAGCCACCAAAATCGCAGGTATGGGGGAGGATTCAACACATCCTTTCACACGTTTAAATTATCAGGTTTGAAGTTCTATAATTGCAATTAGCCACCGAAAAGACAAGAGAATGAACCATTCATGACCGAGCGCTGATCTCTGCATGATATAGAGAATATTTCCGGATCATTGTTTCATCAAACTACATGGTTACGCACCTCTCAGTCATCAACCGTGATTTCTTCAAATCACAAGATTCTCTTTCGCATCCCTTGTAATCAACACCAAGATATGATGTTCGCCTCATTTTTCTCGTCCCTGTCACAGCTGAGCCAAATCTCCCTAATTTTACGCTGTGTAACGTTCCACCAAAATCCGATTTTTCAATCGCAGGTGTACATGAGCATAACGACAGATGAAGAAAGGAGGATCAACTCTAAGGAAAGAGCTCGATGACATCAGTTACTTGGAATCACACCCGAAGGTATGACAATTGTTCAAGAATGCAGGATATTATAATTTTTGTAAACAATTACAGAGTTCTCACCAGCAGGTAGCATAAGCCTTTGCCTTGAATTTCGTTGGAAGAAAAGCAATCATCAATCGAGATGAATTTGAGGTGGAAAAAATGTTGAATTCAGATCTTACTTGAAACCAGAACACAAGGATTTGATATGGGAGAAAGATATTCCTGTGTCTTTCCTTGAAGAGAAATGGCAACAATTACTAAAATCCATTATGGTCTATATAACTTGCGAAGGAAGATATAACAGGGTGATGATTTACCATTTCAAACTCATGAATCATTTTACTGGTAGAAACCCACTCAATTTGCCCTATTTTCTTCATAGAAGCTTATCTAAGATGGCTCATCAGGTCAAGGCCAAGCCCAATAAAGTTGCAGGTAGATTATCCCACCATGGTCTACTTAAAATTTTGGTTTGTGAGCTATTGCAGAGAAGAGGAAAAGTGTGGAATTACTTCTTGTTCTGGAATGATTTTTAGACTGATGTACAACCAGAGGGTAAAAAGAGTCCTCATTCCAAGAAATCTTCTACTCCCAGAAGTGGAAAGAGGAGGAGGAGAGATATCTCTCCAGTTCGAGTTAATCAACCCTCTCTTTTCTCTAAGCTTAATAAAACTAAGAAGAAATTGAACTTCAACAGTGAAACAAATAAGGCCAAAGAATCCCCAGTGAACAAAAGCATTCTTAATCTTCCTTACACAGACTCGGAGGATGAAGAGCGCCAGATTGAAACAGGGCACGAGGATTCAGTTACCACAGGGCATGAAAATTCCATTTTAGTAGATATATTCACGACAAGTTATGAAGACCTTCCATCACCTACACCTCAAGAAGAACAAGAACCATAAATTGTAGATGCCTCATCTAGAAAAAGAGTGAAGAAGAGTAAATCAAAGGAAATCAAGAAGCTTAAGAAGAAGTTAGTTGAACAAGAAGTGCTAGAAAGGGTAATTAAAACCAGATATGAAACTCTATTGAAAAACTTTGCAGAAAGCAACTCATCCTTGGAAAGATTAGCTCATGAAATCTTAAAGGAAAAGAAAAAGAAGGACAATATTGTAAAAGATTACAACAGCTTATGGAGAGTAGCTCAAGGCTTGAAGAAAAAGGTCAGGGCTTTAAGTATGCAATATGTATCTTCAAAACACCAGGCTCAAACACATGCTACTCTTGAAACCCTAATAGAGGTGGAAATTCAGTGCAATGAACCAGACGCAGCTAGTAATCCTACAGTCTTTGAGCAAGACGCAGAAGCCTTAAAAGATCATCCCTAAGGAATTTTTGAGCTAAGACAAAAGGTGTTTTTGAAATTTTGATAATTTCACTGAAACAGATGTTTCAGTGGCTTAGGAGAACATTTCGATTGTTCATTAGCCACCAGAAACAAAGCTTTTGGTAGCTAATTGGTTCGAAATTCCGTCTACTCTAGCTACCAAAAGTATTAATAAGGCATAAAGTTAATAGTTTTGCATAGATCTAAGTTTTCCTTGTCCAAAAGCCTCATTAATGGTTCCAATTGATGGACAATAATTAATGACATCCTTATCAATAGTTTGTTTTGATTTTGGAGATGCTCTACAAGACAGAAAGGTCAAAATCAGTTAGCTATTTTCAGGGATATAAAGTTGTTTGACTGTCAGCAAGTGTCATTTTCAACTATTCTCATATCATATACAATCCAGCAGCCTCGGAAGGCTCACTACACCTGCCAAAGAATCTGAAGGACATAAAGATCATTCAAGGAAATGAATTGACTTAGTTTATAGGATCTTTGCCTATTTTTGGGCCAGTTATCGATTCTCTATTTTAGGCAAAATTCGATCCAGTATTCTAGGATTTTGAAACTGTTTGTAAAGGCTATAAAGCCTAGAACATTTGATGAACAAAAGGTTCGATTTTGAGTTCTGTAATCCACTGTTATTGTGATAAAGATACTTTCTTTAATATATTAATCCTACAAGCTTCTTTCATTGTTATTATCAGACTCTATATTTTTCTATGCCTATGAGTTGAAATCATTTCTTTGTCTATGTTTAAAGGTCCCATGGTAATTGTCATCTTACCTTTGATTTTTAAGCAAGAATCATAAGCATCCTTTGCTAGTTTTTTGACCCATCATATATATTGTTATGTATGTTTTGGTTAATTGATTGGTTTTCTTATCCATTTAATGTAAAAACCTATATGATAGTAACTCTTGAAGGCCTTGTACTGCATGAATATAGCTAGACTGTATTGAAGATACAATCCAGTGATTTAGATATTCATCTTGATCCAAACCCACACCCATTATTGAGAAAATAATTACAAAAAGGTTAAGTTACTAGGCATCTCTGAGATACAACCTAGGAGAGTTTCCTAGAGTGATAACAAATTGGCACCATTATCGAGGAGAGGAGATTGAAGCTCATCTTCCTTGGGAGACAACAAGATCCAACTTTGATGATAAACAAAGTCTAGACACATTTTCGGTTGTAATCATCTATCTGGCGACTCCATTGGAATGAAGTGGCTCCGAGAAGGGCTCATACCAGAGAAAACCAAGAAAGACCACTGGCAACACCAGTTCCAGACCCTAAGAAGATCATCAGAAGTGGAAAAGCATTGCAAAGACAAACTTCCAGATCTGCAAGAGCATCTAAACCAGGTATTTCAAGAAACGCTTCTTCATTTGTATCTAGAGAACCTATTGTCTAATCCACTTCTGCTGAAACTTCTAGTTCTCAGAAAATTGTAATTGTGTCAGAAAGCTTGAAGGACGATGAGCCTTCAATTTCTTCTGATGTTATAGATTTTATTTCTGAGCATGTTACTATATCCAACTTAGGAGAAGAAGTTGTAGAATCTATCCAAGAAGAGGACTCTTTCTCTTCCTTGAATTCTTCACCAATTGAGCCTGTAGAATTTTTTTTCCATACTCATACCAGTCTACCTGTTCTTGAAGATATTTTACAAGATCTTTCCTCTAAGGGTGAAGAAACATTGGCCTTGCTACTCGGTCAGTTTTAGAGAGCTTCCTATTTCCCACCTTATTCAGGAAACACATTCCAGGGTAGTCATCCTACTAGTGCTTCCACTTCATTCCTCAGCGAAGTAAGACCACCATTGTCCATAGTCCCACCTATCCCATCTCATATGTCATCTACATAAACTTCTTCCTCTACATCAACCCTCAATATTTCCATGGCTGCCCCTTTGACAACAAATGGAACAGATCTTAGCCAATAGGTATGCTCCTTTTATTTTGCCCAATCCCTTATCAGCCATGCCAACAGGCGATTATTAGAAGTATATGCCAAAGTTTACTGGATCCGGGGATTATACCGCTGAAGAACATATAGAGGATTTATATGCTTATGCTGAGAATATTAACATTTCAGAGGAAGATGTTTGGACCATAATTTTTGTGCAGAGCTTGGATGGTCAAGCCAGGAAGTGGTTCAAGGCACTACCAACAAATTTAGTGGCAGGCATTGAGCAGTAAGATGGAGTGTTTTTGAAACATTGGGGAGAAAGAAGAGACCTCTTGTATTATATTACTGAATTTGGAAATCTAAGAAGAGAAAATGGGGAGTTTGTCTCAGACTTCACCAAAAGGTTCAATAAGATGTTTGGCAAGATCTCTGCAGAGATCAAGCCAACTGATGCATAAAAAAATATTACTTACTCTTCTGCCTTTGATCCATAATTTTTCTTAATCCTTAGAGAAAGAAGGTCAACCACACTCTCTTTAATGCAAGATGCTGCTCTTGAGGTTGAATCTAACATCATGGCATCTCAGAAACTTAAAGGAAAATTTGAGAGAAAGAAGTTGTCTGCTGATCCTCCTTCTTCTTCAAATACCAAAATGGAAAAGATGGCCAAGATGTTGGACAGCTTCACCTCAGAGATGTCAAAACTGAAAATTCAGAGTCAACAACCAACAAGAAGTAAAGAGCCTAATGCCTATGCTCCCAGGCATCCCAATACATTCCCTTACAGAAGGAACAACCAATAGGTCCAGATCCTTCAGAGAGATAAGAATGCAGCTGAAGACCAAAGGGTCAGGGCCTCCTTCCAAAATGTAGTGCTAGAAGAAGAGCAGGAGCTATCTCATGATGAAGTTGAAGAAGAAGATGACATCAATTTCTTTGGGGATGATACTGATTCCTCCTTCTTGAAACAAACAGATTATGAGGAGGCCAAGATGAATGAGCAGATTAATGAGGCAAGCATTGAAGAATCTTTTTATCAGATAGATGATCAACTAGGTTACAATTTAAGATCTAAGACTGCTTCTCCAAAGCCATTGCTTGCTACCCACAGAAAAAAGAAAGATGCTGCTACCAAGAAGCCTGCTACTCCTGCAAAGTAGACCTCCACTCTTGCAAAACAACAACATAAGCAATTGTAGCCCCAAGCTAAAGAATAGGTGTCCCCCATAGATCCTTCTAACGAGGTAAAACCTTCCGATAGAATATCATATTCATTTAATCTCGAATCAGAAATTTAGAAGGTAAAAATACCTATGCCATTGACTGAACTTATGAAGAATGACATATTCAAGTCTGCTATTTGGAAGTCCCTTCAACCAAAGACTCCCCCAACTGTTGATTATGTAAACCTTCAATATGAAAATCCCACAATGACTATAGGACCTATGGTAGAGGATCGATATGACTCTTGTCCACCCTTTTACATATCCCTAAATATCCATGAAATGATCCTTCACAACTACTTGCTTGACTCAAGAGCGTCACACAATATTATGCCTAAAGAAGTGATGGATGAGCTTGGGCTTGACATCACAAAACCTTACCATGATCTCTTCTCTTTTGACTCTAGGAAACTTAGATGCCTTGGCCTCATAAAAGACCTTGTCATAAACCTTGCCCAGCTGCCAATGAGAAGCATGGTAATGGATGTTGTAGTGGCTAATATCCCACCCAAGTTTAGCCTCCTCTTGTCACGTTCATGGAGAAAAAGGCTAGGAGGTACCTTGCAAATGGATATTTCGTATGCCATAGTCCCAGTGTTTGGAGGAGAGCTAAAGAGAATTTACAGAGAAAATCAGCTTGCCTACATCATTAGTGATGGGAAGAATTCTGTAAACCATCCCATCTATGCATTAGACACAGACTTTGGGGCATGCATTCTGCAAATAGATGATTCTCAGCCAGCTCCATTGCAGCTCACAAAGCCTACTTATTAGCAGATTGATGGAGAGAGTACTCCCATGTGGAGCATGTTCTTTGATGGTTCCAGTACCAAAGACTCAGTAGGTGTAGGTGTAGTTTTGATTTCTCCTTCAAAAGAGGCTATTCATTTGTCTTTTAAACTTGATTTCAAAACTACTAACAATATAAAAAAGTATGAGGCTTTTCTGTTGGGATTAAATTCTGCCAAGGAGATGGGAATCAAAGGAATAAAGGTGTTTGGAGATGAGGATCTCATCATATAACAAGTGAATAGTACTTTCCAGGCAAAACATGTCAGGTTGAAAGCTTACATGGATGAGGTATGGAAAATCAGGGACTCTTTTTCCATTTTTGATATTTCTTATATACCCAGAGCTATGAAACACCTTGTTGATTCCCTTGCTGTCTCAGCTAGTATGTTCATTCCTTCCATGCCTCCTAGACTGGATTATGAAATCCAAGTCAAATATAGACCATCTCTGCCTAACAATATTAAATATTGTAAAGTCATTGAAGATGATGATGAGCTTAGTAGATTTCTCTAGTTGGTAGATGAATTTTCTGATATGCATATTGACTAGGAAAATCAAAATGTAGAGGAATCCAAAAATCCTAAGATAAAAAGAAAAATGGGTCAACATGATATTGTTTTTCTACCCAACAATTATATACCTTGGGGTTTGGTGCCTCTTGAGAAGATTTTCGACCAAAACGATGTCCCCTACAAACCTGATAAGAAGGAGAAGGATCCTGCTGTCCATGAGCACAATATAGGAAGCCAAAGTCATCCTAAATTCATAAATCTGTCCATTGAATTAACTGCTAACCAAAGGTCAGAATATTGCAGCATTATGAAGGAATTTGCTGATGTTTTTTCTTGGAAATACAGTGATCTGAAAACCTATAATCCCGATGTCATTCAACATAAGATTCCCCTTGAGAAAGACACCATCCCTTTCAAACAGAAGCTGAAACCTACCAGTCCTCTCTTATTGCCTCTAATTGAAAAACGAAATAAAAAATCTCCTTGATGCCAAAATCATAATCCCATTAAGATACTCCAAATGGATTGCAAACCTAGTAATAGTGAGAAAGAAAAATGGTGAGATCAGGTTATGCATTGATTTTAGAAACTTAAATAAATTCTCCAAGAAAGACAAAAATCCCCTACCCAAGATGGAACACTTGCTGCAAAGAATTTCAGGGGCCACTGTCATGTCTTTCCTAGATGGCTTCTCAGGCTATAACCAGGTTTCTGTACACCTTGATGACCAAAAAAAAATTTCCGTACTACTCCTTGGGATACCTTCATGTACGCCAAGCTGTCATTCGGGCTAATGAATGTCGGGGCCACTTTTCAGAGGTCCATCTACATAGCTTTCGTTGGAGAGAAGGACAAGTTTGTCCTCATCTATATTGATGATATCACAATTTATTCTAGTAGTCATGAAGAGCATCTGAAGCATCTGAAAAGAGTATTTTTGAAATGCAGATAGTTTGGGATTTTGCTGAACCCCAAAAAGTCTCAATTTTCTCTCAAGAAGGGTAAGCTCCTAGGCCACATTGTTTCAACAGAGGGAGTGAAAATCGATCCAGCTCGGGTGGAAGCAATTCAGAAGTTGTCCATACCAAGGTCAAAGAAGGATATCCAATCCCTACTCGGTAAGATAAATTTTGTTAGAAGGTTTATTCCTAATTTTGTTGAGTTAGTGAAACATATAACCTCTATGCTAAAAAAGGGATATGAGATAAAATGGACAGAAAATGCAAGAAGTTCATTTCAGGATATCAAACAAGATATCATGGAATCTCCCACTCTAATCAGTTCGGATTACTCCAAGAATTTCTATATTTTCTCTTTTTCTTCTTATGACACAGTGGCAACAATCTTGTTACAAAAAGATGATGAAGGTCTTGATCACCCGATGGATTTCTTCAACAAATCACTCAGGGATGCTGAACTAAGGTATGATCATATAGAAAAACAAGCGTATGCTCTCATTAAGTCATTAAAATATTTTAGAATTTTTATCCTCCATGCAAAGGTTGTTTCCTATGTTCCTTCAGCCTCTGTGAAGGATGTCTTGACCCAGCCTGATATTGATGGAAAGGGAGATAAATGGATCGCAAAGCTGATTGAGTTTGACATAGAAGTGAAGCCCACTAAGCTGGTAAAAGGCCAAGGCCTTACCAAGCTCATGACAGAAGAGAATTGTGATATTTTGGACATAAATTTCATTGGGGAAAGTTCAGCAAGTTTGTGGATAGGGGTAGTAGCAGAAGAGCAACATTACAGCCAACAAGTGGTCGAAAATTTGTCTTCGTGTGAGTGGTATTCAGGTATTGTTCATTTTTTACAGAAGTTGGAGGTTTCTCCTGAACTTAGCATGACTCAAGTCTAAGCCCTTAAACTCAGAGCAATTAAATTTTGCATTAATGATAATCTTTTATATTGGAAATATCCTACTGGTTTACTACTGAGATGTTTAGGCAAAGATGAGTCAGCTGAAGTCATGTATCGGTTTCATTCAATTATTTGTGGAGGCCATCATTACTGGAAGACCAAAACTCATAAAATCCTAAGGGTTGGGTATTAATGGCCTTTTCTTTTTTCAGATGTGCGTGCCTTTGTGAAATCTTGTGATAAGTGCCAAAGATTCACAGGAAAACAACAACTAAAATATATACCCCTGAGACCTATTGTAGTGAATGGTCCTTTTCAGTAGTGGGGCTTATATTTCATAGGTGATATTAATCCTTCATCTAGCGGTCAACATAAGTGTTTCCTGGTAGCCACTGACTATTTTACCAAGTGGCTAGAGGCAATCCCCACTAGAAATTCCACTCATCAGGTTGTCATGAAGTTTCTCTATGAAAACATTCTGATCAGATTTGGTTTCCCAAAAAGGCTAGTGACAGATAATGCAGCAGCCTTCAAAGCTGATGCATTGGTTGACATGTGTAATTCAATGGGCATTCAATTGGTACACTCTACTTCCTACTACCCTCAAGGCAATGGTCTTGCCGAGTCGTCCAATAAGAGTCTAGTCAGAATCATCAGAAAGCTATTGGAGGACAATCAAAGGAGTTGAGATTCCAAACTAAAGTTTTCTCTTTGGGTAGATAGAGTGACTAACAAGAAATCCATAGGAACTTCTCCCTTTAAAATAGTTTATGGCACTGATGTCATTTTCCCCATTCAACTAGTTCGACCAATAGCTAAATTCTTTCAGGAGGAACAAACTGAATTAAATGATATGGTAAGAAGAATGCTTGACTTGGTAGAATTGCAGCAGGTCAGAGAACATTTGGTGGACAAATCAAAATCTCATCAAAAGAGGAATAAGGATACTTTTGACAAAAAAGCAAAGGTGGACAACTTTCAGGTTGGTGACTGGGTTCTGAAATGGGTTGCTCTTAGACAAGATAAAGGCAAGCACGACAAGTTTGATTCTTTGTGGACCGGTCCTTTCATGATAACTCAAGTACAACACAACAACACCTTCATTATGAAAAGTCTAGAAGGTGAAGAAATGTTTGGTGGCCCAGTCAATGGGCATTTTCTGAAACTCTATTTCATCTAAGGCTTCAAGGCCTTGGCATTGTAAATTTTATGTTCATTTTTTGTTTTTGCAAAATAACTCCATGCCCAATGGAAACACTAGTAGATAGGTTCGAATTTTTGTTTTACAGGAAAGGCATTGGTTCTGTGGTTCTTGAAACCTCACAAGGAGGCTTTCACCCCCAATAGGAGCCAGTGTTATCTCCTCAAATAAATCAATCGAGTTATTTCATTTTAGGTGATAGGATGTCTTTAAAAAAAAAAAACTTTTTTGATTTTTTAAAGATCATTTTTTAGAGCTCTATGCATGTAATAAAGTTAGAATAAACTTTCGTTTAGTTTTTATTTCATCTAATTCAAATCTCATGTTTCAGTGGCTTAGGCGAACATTTCGGTTGTTCATTAGCCACCAAAATCCTTAGCTTTCGATAACTTAAACAAAGAAACTCGGGGCTATTCTAGCCACCAAAATCGCAGGAGTGGGGAGGAGTCAACACATCCTTTCACACATCTAAATCACCGGGTTTGAAGTTCTATAATTTCAATTAGCTTCCGAAAAGATAGGAGAATGAACCATTCATGACTAGGAGTTGGTCTCTGCATGATATAACGAATCTTTTCGGATCGCTATTTCATCAAACTACATGGTTACGTACCTCTCAATCATCAACCATGATTGCTACAAATCACAAGATGCTCTTTCATATCCCTTGTAATCAACGCCAAGATATGATGTTTGCCTCATTTTTCTCGTCCCTGTCACAGTCAAGCTAAATCTCCCTAAGTTTACGTTGCATAACTTTCCACCAAAATCTGATTTTTCGATCGCAGGTGTATAGGAGCATAGTGATAGATGAAGAAAGGAGGATCAACTCTAAGGAAAGATCTCGATGACATTAGTTACTTGGAATCACACCCGGAGGTATGTCAATTGTTCAGGGATGTAGGTTGTTATAATTTTTGTAAAAAATTACAGAGTTCTCACCAGCAGGTAGTAGAAGCCTTTGCCCTAAATTTTGATGGAAGGAAAGCAGTCATTGATCGAGATGAATTCGAGGTGGACGAAACCCTCATAGCCGAGGTAACAGAGCTTCCCGGGACTGGAGAAAAATGGTTTAAAACCACTGTCACAAAAAATGTTGAATTCAGGTATTACTTGAAACCATAACGCAAGGATTTGATATGGAAGAAAGATATTCCTGTGTCTTTCCTTGAAGAGAAATGGAAACAATTACTAAAATCCATTATGGTCTATATAACTTGCGAAGGAAGATATAACAGGGTGATGATTTACCATTTCAAACTCATGAATCATTTTACTAGTAGAAACCCACTCAATCTGCCCTATTTTCTTCACAGAATCTTATCTAAGATGGCTCATCAAATCAAGGCCAAGCCCAATAAAGTTGCAGGTAGACTATCCCACCATGGTCTAATTAAAATTTTGGTTTGTGATCTATTGCAGAGAAGAGGCAAAGAGTTGAGTTACTTCTTGTTCTAGAATGATTTTCAGACTGATGTACAACCAGAGGGTAAAAAGAGTCCTCATTCCAAGAAATATTCTACTCTCAGAAGTGGAAAGAGGAGGAGGAGAGATATATCTCCAGTTCTAGTTAATCAACTCTCTCTTTCCTCTAAGCTTAATAAAACTAAGAGTAAATTGAACTTCAGCAGTGAAATAGATAAGGCCAAAGAATCTCCAGTGAACAAAAGAATTCTTAATCTTCCTTACACAGACTCAGAGGATGAAGAGCGTTAGATTGAAACAGGGCACGGGGATTCAGTTACCACAGGGCGTGAAAATTCCATTTTCGTAGATATATTCATAGAAAGTTATGAAGACCTTCCATCACCTACACCTCAAGAAGAACAAGAACCACAAATTGCAGATTCCTCATCTAGAAAAAGAGTGAAGCAGAGTAAATCAAAGGAAATCAAGAAGCTTAAGAAGAAGTTAGCTGAACAAGAAGTGCTAGAAAGGGTAATTAAAACTAGATATGAAACTCTGTCGAAAAACTTTGCAGAAAGCAACTCATCCTTGGAAATATTAGCTCATGAAAGAATAAAGGAAAAGAAAAAGAAGTACAAGATTGTAAAAGATTACAACAGCTTATGGAGAGTAGCTCAGGGCTTGAAGAAAAAGGTCAGGGCTTTAAGGAAGCAAGCTATGTCTTCAAAAAAACAGGCTCAAACACATGCTACTCTTGAAACCCTAGCAGAGATGTCAGTTCAGTGCAATGAACTAGAGGTAGCCAGTAATCCTACAGTCTTTGAGCAAGATGCAAAAGCCTTAAAAGATCAGCCCTAAGGCGTTTTTGAGCTAAGACAAAAGGTATTTTTGAAATTTTGATAATTTCACTGAAACAAATCTTTTGGTGGCTTAGGCGAACATTTTGATTGTTCATTAGCCATCGGAAACAAAGCTTTCGGTAGCTAATTGGTCTGAAATTCCATCTACTCTAGCTACCAAAAGTACTGATAAGGAAGAAAGCTAATAGTTTTTCATAGATCCAAGTTTTCCTTGTCCAAAATCCTCAGGAATGGTTCCAATCAATGGACAATAATTAATGACATCCTTATCAAGAGTTTGTTTTGATTTTGGAGATTCTCTACAAGACAGAAAGGTCAAAATCGGTTAGCTATTTTCAGGGATATAAAGTTGTTTGTTTGTCAGTAGGTGTCATATTCGACTCTTCTCATATCATATACAATCAAATAGCCTCAGAAGGCTCACTACACCTTCCACAAAATCCGAAGGACATAAAGATCATTCAAAGATATGAATTGAACTAGTTTATAGGATCTTTGCCTATTTTCTTGGGCCAGTTATTGATTCTCTATTTTAGGCAAAATTCGATCCAGTATTCTAGGATTTTGAAACTGTTTGTAAAGGATATAAAACCCAGAACATTTAATGAGCAAAAGGTTCGATTTTGAGTTCTGTAATCCAGTGTTATTGTGATAAAGATACTTTCTTTAATATATTAAGCCTGCAAGCTTCTTTCATTGTTATTATCAAACTCTCTTTATCTTTTTCTGTGCCTATGAGTTGAAATCATTTCTTTGTCTATGTTTAAAGGTCCCATGGTAACTGTCATCTTACCTTTGATTTTTAAGCAAGAATCATAAGCATCCTTTGCTAGTTTGTTGACCCATCATATATATTGTTATGTATGTTCTCGTTAATTGATTGGTTTTCTTATCCATTTAATCTACAAACCTATCTGATAATAGCTCTTGAAGGCCTTGTACTGCATGAATATAGCTAGTCTGTCTTGAAGATACAATCTAGTGATTTAGATATTCATCTTGATCCAAAACCACACCCATTATTGAGAAAATAATTACAAAAAGGTTAAGTTACCAGGCATCTCTGAGATACAACCTAAGAGAGTTTCTTGGGGTGATAACAAGGGGATGTAGAGTGAAATGGCTATAGGATATGGTGATATAGGTGGATATCAGTTTCCACCCACCTATTCCACTAGCTCAAATAACAGTTTCCATTTTGGCAGTTGTTTTACATTTTTTCGGGTCCCAATATTCCAGGATCATTTTGAGGCCCTAAACGACATTTTTTGGGCTTGATGACGCCTAGAAAGAACCTAGAGGAAGATTCTAGGCTGAACGGAATATGTAATCCTCAACTATATCTTTCCAATGGTGTATTAAACACCCCAAACATATATTGTATGAAAACTTTATGCCCTCCAGAAGTTGATGTATCAACTACCCCCATCGGAGCCCACAAACCTTTTGGAATTTCATCTATTGGGGTTAGGGTTTTGGATGTTTAGGGTTTTCTCATTTATGTTTTATGTTAAAAATCCCTTTGGAGCCTCATTGTACTCATCTTCTTGCAAATGAGTGTAGTCATCACATCTCTTCTAAGAGATAAGTGACCACCATTCGAGAAAGTTTGTTTTAGTCTACATTTTTATAGTTTCAACAGGTTCTCTTTATTAATAGAAGTCAAGTTTTATTGTATCTTTGTGTGTTTATTTTCTATACATCTGTATTTCATTTCATTCCATTTATAAATCTAGATCAGTGGTATCAGAGTAGTATGATATTTATTTGTTTCTATGTGCATGTCCCCAATGAGGTCAGGGTATAAGGAGTTGGGACTCGAAGTAGTTAATCCCTTACAAGATCATCCCCGCCGATCACGATGGCCTCCCATGGAAGAAGAAAAGAGATACGATGGAATAAGAGATCCTTTTAAATTGTTTCTCGAGGAATCCCTCACGCGACAAAGGAACAAGATGATGGATAAATTTACACATATCCTTCGACGACTGCCAACAAGCGATGCATTTTCATCAAGAAACCATTTGGAGGCACCCACCCGTTCAAGGTACAAGTCAATTTTGATATCCCCTCATTTGAAGGCCAGATAGATGCAGATGTTGTAGATAAATGGTTGAATCTTCTAGAAGGGTATTCTTTGGTCCATAATTTTTTCAATAGATAAAAGATTACCTCTGTGCTCCTTAAGGTTGTCCCCCATGTCAAGGATTGGTGGGAGACTTACTGTAAGAAAAAGGCCACTGAGGAATCCACAATATTTTTTGTTTCACCCATTTGGCATTCTTTCAGGGATGTTATTAAGGAACAATACTACCCTGTTGGAACCTATGATGACTAGTATACGAAATGTACCACATTGCGATAGGAAAGGGACCATAAAGTACCAGAGTTAAAAAATATATTCCATACCTTGCGCACCAAGATGGGTATCAAGAGTATGAACTGTTGGATTACTAAGAGGGGGGTGAATCAATAATAGATAAATTTAGTCCTTTTTAACCATATAATCCAAGTGTTATATCAATGTAACATTATCATCCAATAACTACAGAGTAAATAATCAATGAACAAATGAACAATCATACACATACACAATACACCAGTGTTTTACGTGGAAACCCAAAGCAGGAGAAAACCACAGAATGATTTTTCTTATATGTCTTAAATAATTACATTCATTGGAAGCACCAACTTCCTTTGTTTTCCAGTTGCAACTAAAAGGAGGCTCCAACCCCCTAGTTTCTCAGGATACAACCTAAGTGAAGCTCCAATTCCCCAATTCTCTGGATACAACTAGAAGGAGGCTACAACCCCCTATATTCTATGGATACAATCACCTGTCCTTTCCCCATCCAACCTCCCTAAAGTATAAGTAGAATTATGGAACCAGTGTCACACTATCACTATGAGATATACCGTTGTAAACCTGTACCAATAAACCTGAATCATGCATCAACCTGTACCATAAAAAAAGTGCATCAACCATGCAACAACCTGTACCGTGAATAAGTGAATCAACCATGCACCAAACCTATACAAAACCTGTACAAAACCTGTACCATGAACAAGTGCATCAACCATGCACCAAACCTGTACAAATAACTTGTCACAACAACCTGTCCAAACAACCTATCACAACAACCTGTCTCATCAATATTATCAACCAAATCAGATCTACTCACCAAGATCAATCACCAAGACAACTCTCAAATATGTGCATCAACCAACCATAACACAACAACTCATAATCATCACCAAGATCAATATGTGCTTCTAATAATATACCAATACAAGTATGCTANATCATCCATAAACCATGTGTCAACAATACTACTAACAAGTGCCTCCAACCATGTACCAAGTATGTACCAATCATGTATCAACTACTCATCAACTATGACTCATCAATATGTACCAACATCATCAACTATACACCTCATGTATGCACCAACTCATCAACTACTTGTCTCAACCATGTACTGAACATGTACCTCAACCAAAAGCCCTCATCAATTTCATCATCCAAATATTATTTGTAACTCTGTAATAGACCCAGTTTATATGATCACATACCTACAAACCTTCCTTAACTTTCACAACAAGAGACTGACATTTTCATCAAACTTTTCTTTAGTCTCACATGACTAGTTTGGGATTAGTCAACAACCCTAACTTGAAATAATCATAACTATGTACCTGTAATGAATACAGATATGAAAATAGTACATAATGTTCTTCAGTTTTTTTTATGCAATTCCTCCAGGTGTCACTACTTGGAACCTCTCAGAAAAAGAGTTATAGAAAAAATGGCATACCATGTTGAATTCTAACTTATTCTAGAGAGTGACCTTGTAGAGACTTCCTCGCACATAATATTTGTTGAATCGATATGAAAATGTTACATAGAATACTACAGACTGTACTCTAACCAACACATTTTGTAATACTAAATTTGGATCTGTTATGAATAAGTTATGATGTTTTTACCCGAAACACCTGTTTTAGACTAGTTTCAGGACTAGCCACAAACCCTATTTTCCACGGAGTGTAACTCCAAAAGTACAATGACCCAATAGTTGAAATGTTTACCACAGATACTTGGATATGTTTCCTCAATTTCCTATCAATTTCACGATCGATATCATTCTAGAAATTTTTTTATTGCGAAAATGATGAGATGACCTGTAAATAACATACCTTAGAAAGCATCATCAAAACAATTTATCCTCCCTTGAATTCCGGCCTTCTTTTCTTCACCTTCCCTATGAAATTATGCTTAGATATCCTTTGGTTACCTCAGTCACCTATATATATTCAATATTCTCAAGTGTGATATAAAATGAGAGAGCCTTGCCTCTTATTTATACTCTCCAAGTAGCTTCCTTAGAAGCATCTTCTAGGTCACTTTGCCCACTTTCCTTATTTTAGGGTTAACCAAATTCTAACCACTTGTCCAATTAGTAATTTATACATTAAATTTATTATTTAAATAATTTATTTTGTATCCACTTTGAATTATAATACATTCATCACTTCACTTTACCTCAAGGGGTTACCTTCTAACCATCTTAAACCACTTTCCTTATTTGAGGGCTAACCCCCTTCTAACCACTTGTCAACTTAGTAAGTTCTCCATTAACTTTATTATTTAAGTAATTTATTTTGTATTCAATTTTAATTATAGTACACTCATCACTTCACTTTATTATTTACCTTCTAAAAATCTCTTAAACCACTTTGACTACTTTGACCTTTTGGGGCTTCTAGATGACTCATGAAGGTTCTCCAACTTCACATGGCCATAACTCTCTAACCGTGAGGCGTTATGTGACGGTCCAAATACCACTGTAAATGGAATGACATTTAATATCCATATAGAATAGTATTTCCTTCAAATATATCAAAACTCATACCATTATCCATCAAACAAACTTGGGTCCATTACCCAAACCTGGGTTCTCCAACTTCTCATGGCCATAACTCTCTAATCGTGAGGACTTATGTGACGTTCCACATACAACTGGAAATGGAATGGCATGTACTATCCATCTAGAATATTCTTACCTTCAAATAGATTAAAACTCATACCATTATACATGAAACAACCTTGGGTCCATTACCCAAACTTTTGTGCTACCATAATTCACTACCAGACTTTCTCTAAGGGTTGAAATCAGTCACTAAGGGTTGAAATCAATCTAAAATATCACTATAAAATAGTTGACATCAATGAAAACCAACAATCCATACCAACTCTCCATCAACCTAAGCCAACTATTTGACAATCTCCCCCCTTGGCATTGATGGCAACACCAACATTGATGGCAAGACTTAGTCATGATAACATTCATGCTTATACTCTTCATCAATGTTTCTATCTCTCCCCCTTTGACATCAATGACAAAGGGTATCTCCCTTTGTGGCTGCTCCCCCTGACTGAACTCTCCTTGGGGATGCTCCCCCTTTCTATGTGCCTTTTATTTTTCTTTGTGTTTATAATCCTCTGATTACTCTCTTTCCCTTCATATGAATAATATCTCCCCCTTTGACAAAGGGTATCACTTTGAAGTCATATTGCTCATTCTTCCCTTGTGACAATCACTCCCCTTGGAAACATGCCTCTATGCTCTCTCTCCAAGCATTTACCTTTGCATCTGATAAATCTCTCCCCCTTTTTCCTATTTATGGTGCTTCCTCGTGTACATCTAAGACATATAAGATAAGCATTCAAAACCATCCATTTGGAGTTGAAATTACTCCTTGTCTCTGGTGAAGATACTCAAGGGCTTCCCATGGAAGCGGTTTTGTAAATATATATGCCACTTGTTCTTTTGTTCCCACATATTCAACTCTGATGTTCTTCTCTGCAACCTGTTCCCATAGAAAGTGATACTTGATTGGAATGTGCTTCGTCTTGGAGTGCATCACCAGGTTTTTTTAGATACTGATGGTGCTTTTATTATCACAATAGATTGGAATGGGCTCATCATACTCAACCTGTATATCTGTCAAAGTTTGTTTCATCCATAGAACCTGTGTACAACACGCTTCTATTGTAATATACTACGCCTCGACTGTAGATAAGGATATTGATGATTGTTTCTTTCTTAGCCAAGATACTAAACACTCACCCAAGTAGAACGTTGCTCCACTGGTGCTTCGTCGGTCATCAATGCAACCTTCCCAATCTGCATCTGTGTAGGAAATAAGTGATAGATCCTTTCCTTTTGGATACCATAATCCAAAATATTTTGTTCCTTTGAGATATCTGAAAATCCTCTTCATTGCTAATACATTTGATTCCTTTGGTGTTGCTTGAAATTGTGCTACCTATCCAACTTCTTGCATTACATCTAGTCTAGATGCTGTCACATATAGTAAGCTACCAAAAATTTACCTATATTTCCTCTGGTCTGTAGACTTTGAATCATCATCTTTTCTCAACTTGTAACTGGTTTGCATATGAGTGGTAACTGGTTTGCAATATTCAATTC
>ML777166.1:1937423-1967762 GCA_009831015.1 Picea engelmannii
CATTGTTCGAGCCATTTCTTGTGTAATTATCATCCATTATGATAATGTTCCTTTGTCTCCGAACCACTGTCTAAACCAATCTATGAATCCATGCTCTTTTCCACTATCATGTATCTGTCCAAACCTACTAAGTGTTCTTACGAATCCATCTCTGTCCATATTGTCCAAGACTCTACTTGCACAACTGTCCATAATGCTAACCCATTTATCACTATACTATCATGAAGTCTTGATTAATCTATCAAACTATACTTCTGATCACTGATTGCTCTGAATCTGTCTTCTCAAACTCTACAAGCTGCTCGAAGGATGGTTCTTTGGTCTGTCACAACTATCGCATAGACTCCCCCTATCTAATATTCATATTACTTGGCAGTATCTAAGCTGGATGTTTCATAACAATTCCTTCTCTGATGTGTATTCATCATCATCTTCATTGGTAGATTCATCATCATCTTCATTGGTAGATTCACTATCTCTCTGATCTTTGAATTCTTTCTTTCTGTATGTGGATTCATCTTTTACTACAATGCCTGAAAGTAAAATCTCTTGAACCTGCTCCTTATTTACCTTCCCTTCCTTTCTTTCAGTTATTTTCCAAACCTTTCTGTATCTGATATATTTCTTTTTCTCTGTAGAATTTTCTTCATCTCGTTTTATTGCCAATCTTGCGATCTCTGGTACCTGGTCTTTTTTCACCTGTTCTTCTTGTTTTCTTATCCATACTTTCTTATATATGATATCAATATTCTCTTTCATGGAAGTATCGATCATGCTTCTACAATCATTGGCTATGTGTCCATAGTTATGACATTTGCAACACTCAATGTTACATGCAACCACATAGGCACTTCTTGCTTGAATATTTATTTTATAATCCTTGCATTTTTCAACCTTATTTCCAAAGTTGGTTCAATAAAAAAAATGACCATAAAATAAATTTGCATACCTGGGAGTGAATGATCTTCTTTGTGGCGTAGTCCTTCTGAATTTTTTCCTTGACTGATCATGATCATGATTGAAGCTTCTTTGTGGCTTGAACATGGATGGTATTCTTGAAGATGTATCTTCAGTAGTTTTCTTAGATTCTGGTTGAACATGATTCCTTCCTTTGAGTACTTCTGCATAACTCTTTCTATTTTCTTCATTCTTCTTTTCTAGCAACCTAGAGTGCGTTTCTTCATTCTCTATAAATGACATGGATGTTTCTATCTCTTCAACGTTCTTGTTGAGCTTGACGATTTTACTTCTCAATGTGAAAAATTCTTCTTCAAGCTCCTCAAACTCTTCTTCTTTCTTCATTATCTGAGACTTCATGACTTCTTCTGTTCTTTTCGCTTCTTCAAGATGAATTTTTAATGTGATTATTTCTTCTTCAAGTTCTTTCTCTTCTTGACCAAACTCTGCCTCAAGCTGGTTTAGATCGTTAGTTCTTTCCTTAAGATGATCTATCAATATCTTCTCTCTCATTTCTTCTTCTTCATTCTGTGCTGCTATGTTGGTTTCCAAACACTTCTTTTGATATTCAATATTTTCTTTGATCTTTCTGGCTTCTTCTAGCTGAGTTCTTAAGTTCTCAATGACCTGTTGGGCTTATTAAAAAATGTGAACACTTTCCTTTTGTATAATCAATTCTTTTTTGAGTGAATTGTTTTCTTCTCTTAGTTCATCTAAAGCACTAATCAATTATTCTTCATAATTGTCTTCCTTTTCAATTAGTTTTTTTGTCTCATTTCCTTCATGGCATTCTATTTCAAGATGTCCATGTTTTTCACAATTAAAACAAAACAACATACCTCTGGTGATTATGTACTCTTCATCTTCTGAATCTGCTTGACATGGTGAACATAATTCTTCTTGATTTGTATCTGCATCTTCTTTGAAATTTTCTGAATCTGTGATGGGTGAAGAATATATGTCATGAAACTTATCCCAAAGTTCTTTTGCTGATGAAAATTTATCAACCTTTTCTCTTACCAGATTAGGTAATCCTTCCCAGATGAAATCCATTGCTATTTTGTTATTCTTCCTCAATTCCTTCTTGGTTGCAGTATTTTCCTTTTTTGAACTATCATATCCTGTAACAATTGATAGCCAAATATAATGTCCCTGTGCTTGTAAAAATACTTCCATCCTTATGCTCCTAATATCATACTTAAAATGATTTTGACCATTAAACATTGGTACTCTATTCTCAGAATAATCCATGATCTCCTTCCAGTGGTTAAAATGTTTCCTGAAGGAAACGAATTTGATACCAATTGTTGGATTACTGAGAGGGGGGGTGAATTAGTAATAGAGCAATTTAATCCTTTTTAACCATATGATCCAAGTGTTATATCAATGTAGCATTATCATCCAATAACTACATAGTAAATAAGCAATGAACACATGAACAATCATACACATACACAGTACACCGGTGTTTTACGTGGAAACCCAAAGAGGGAGAAAACCACAGAATGCTTATATATATATATATATATATATATATATATTGAAGAATTACATTCATTGGAAGCACCAACTTCTTTTTTTTTCCAGCTGCAACTAGGAGGAGGCTCCAACCCCCTAGTTTCTCAGGCTACAACCTGATGGAACCTCCAACTCCCCAATTCTCTCAATACAAATATAATAAGGCTACAACCCCCTATGTTCTATGGCTACAACCACCTGTCCTCACCTCGTCCAAAAACCCTAAAGTAGAAGTAGAATGATGGAACCACTATCACACTATCACTGTGAAATATATCACTGCAAACCTGTACTAATAAACCTGAACCATGCATAAATCTGTACCTCAACCTGTAATCAACCTGTACCATAAACAAATGCATCAACCATGCACCAAACTGTACAAAACTTGTATCATGAACAAGTGCATCAACCATGCACCAAACTGTACAAAACTTGTATCATGAACAAGTGCATCAACCATGCACCAGACCTGTACAAATAACATGTCACAACAACCTGTCCAAAAAACCTATCACAACAACCTGTCTCATCAATATTATCAACCAAATCAGATCTACTCACCAAGACAACTATCAAATATGTGCATCAACAAACCATAACACAACAACTCATAATCATCACCAAGATCAATATGTGCTACTAATAATATACCAATACAAGTATGCTACATCATCCATAAACCATGTGTCAACAATACTACTAACAAGTGCCTTCAACCATGTACCAAGTATGTACCAATCATGTATTAACTACTCATCAACTATGACTCATTAATATGTACCAACATCATCAACTATACACCTCATGTATGTGCCAACTCATCAACTACTTGTCTCAACCATGTACCCAACATGTACCTCAACCAAAATCCCCATCAATTTCATCATCCAAATATGATTTGTAACTTTGTAATAGACGTGGTGTATATGATCACATACTTGCAAACCTTCCTTAACTTTTACAACAAGAGACTAGCATTTTCATCAAAGTTTTCTTTAGTCTCACGTGACTAGTTTGAGATTAGTCAACAACCCTAACTTGAAATAATCATATCGATGTACCTGTAATGAATAAATCTATGAAAATAGTACACAATGTTCTTCATTTTTTTTTATTCAATTCCTCCAAGTGTCACTACTTGGAACCTCTCAGAAAAGGATTTATAGCAAAAATGTCATACCTTGTTGAATTCTGGCTTATTATAGAGACCGACCTTGTAGAGCGTGGACCACATGAATATTTTTTGAATTGATCTGAAAATGTTACAAATAATACTACAGACTGTACTCTAACCGACACATTTTGTCTTACTCAATTTGGATCTGTTATGAACAAGTTATGACATTTTTACCTGAAACACMTGTTTTAGACTAGTTTCAGGACTATCCACAAACCCTATTTTCCACGGAGTGTAACTCCAAAATACAACGACCCACAAGATAAAAAATTTACCATAGATACTTGGATATGCTTTCTCAATGGATTATCAATTTCATGGTCTGAMTCATTCTAGAAAAAAAKTTATTGCGAAAATGGTGAGATGACCTGTAAATAACATACCTTAGAAAGCATCATCAAAAGAATTTATCCTCCCTTGAATTCCGACCTTCTTTTCTTCACCTTCCCTCTGAAATTCGGCTTACATATATTTTACTTACCTCAGTCACCTATAGATATTCAATATGGTCAAGTGTGATATAAAATGAGAGAGCCTTGCCTCTTATTTATACTCTCCAAGTAGCTTCCTTAGAAGCATCTTCTAGGTCACTTTGCCCACTTTCCTTATTTTAGGGTTAACCAACTTCTAACCACTTGTCCAATTAGTAAGTTATCCATTAAATTTATTATTTAAATAATTTATTTTTTATCCACTTTGACTTATAGTACACTCATCACTTCACTTTACCTCAAGGGGTTACCTTCTAACCATCTTAAATCACTTTCCTTATTTTAGGGCTAACCCCCTTCTAACCACTTGTCAACTTAGCAATTTCTCCATTAACTTTATTATTTAAATAATTTATTTTGTATTCACTTTGAATTATAGTACACTCATCACTTCACTTTATTATTTACCTTCTAAAAATCTCTTAAACCACTTTGACTACTTTGACCTTTTGGGGCTTCTATATGACTCATGAGGGTTCTCCAATTTCATATGGCCATAACTCCCTAATCGTAGGAGTTATGTGACGTTCCACATACAACTAGAAATGGAGCGACATGTAACATCCATATAGAATAGTATTTCCTTAAAATATATCAAAACTCATACCATTATCCATCAAACAAATTTGGGTCCATTACCCAAACCTGGATTCTCCAACTTCTCATGGCCATAACTCTCTAACCGTGAGGAGTTATGTGAAGTTCCACATACCATCATAAATGGAAGGAAATGTAATATCCATCTATAATAGTCTTACCTTTAAATATATTAAAACTCATGCCATTATACATGAAACAACCTTGGGTCCATTACCCAAACATTTGTGCTACCAAAATTCACTACTGGACTTTCTCCAAGAGTTGACATCATTCACTAAGGGTTGACATAAATCTACAATATCACTCTCCAATAGCTGACATCAATGACAACCAACAATACATACCAACTATCCATCAAAATAATCCAATTGTCTAATAATGAACGACATATGGTGCTCAAGTACCACGGCTACCGACATAGATACAACCAAACAAAAATGGAGTATCTAGACATCTCATCACTGGGCACGACTTATCGATATGTTGCTAAAATCGAGGAGAAATTTAAATAGAAGAAGCAAGAGTTTGGATCTACAAATTCATCACAGAAGAAGTAGAGAAAATGTGGCCCCAACCCACATAACAAATGACAGAGAAAGGATAGACCCCCTCAGGTGATCTAGGTGGATATTGGTGGCCACTCACCTTTTCCAACTGGAAACTCTTGAAAGTTTTAATTCGACACATTTTTCTGTAATTATTTTAATTGTGGGTTCTACACTTCTAGGGATTTATGAAGCCCTACACAGATTCTAGGTGGAGATTGGTGACCACCCACCTAATCCAACTGGATTATTTTGGATTTTTTCACGTCATTACATCTTTCTTTACTTCCAATTCTATTTTGGGGCCACAAACAATTTTTTTTTTCTTGCCACAGTCAAACTATAGAAAAAGTTAGATTTTGAAGGAATAATGTCTATTTATCAAAAACACCTTTCCAATGGGCCATCATGCACCTAAAATGAAGGTCGTATGCAAATGTTATGACCCCAGGAAGTTGAGGTATCAACTTATCCATCAGGGGCCACATAAATTTTGGCGTTTCATCTCCTAGTATTATTTTTTTGGATGTCTAGGGTTTTGGAATTCATGAGTAATGTTAAAAAATACTTTGGAGCCTCATTGTAATGATTCTTCTCAGACATATGCCTGTATTAGTCACATCTCTCCTCAGAGATAGATACCATAGTTCGAGCAAGTGTTTTCAATTCTGTAGTTTTAATATTTCATCCTATTTTATTTATTCAATAGAAGTTATTTCTTACTGGATATATATTGTTGTTCTCCATATCTCTGTGTTATTGTATTCATTATATTATTCATTTCATTCTGCTCATAAATCTGGATCAGTGGTATCATAATGGTCTTCTCTTCATTTATTTTTCTTCGTTCATGTCCCCGACAAGATCTGGGTACAAGAATTTGGGACTCAAAATAGTCGAGCCTTTACAAGATCGGTCATGCAAATCTCAACAACAACCCATGGGGGATGAAAATAAATATGATGGAGCAGGAGATCCTTTTAAAATGTTGCTCAAGGAATCCCTTACGTGAAAAAGGAACAAAATGATGGACAACTTTGCACAGATCCTTAGGTGACTACCCACATGAGACACATCTTCATCAAGCGGCCATGCAACCCCCTTCAAGCTACAAGAAAATCTTGATATTCCATTATTTGAAGGACTGATAGATGTGAATGTTGTAGATAAATGGTTGAATCTGATTGAAGGGTATTTTTCGGTCCACAATTTTTTCGATAGGGAAAAAATTACTTTTTCACTCCTCAAGGTTGTCCCCCATGTTAAGGACTAGTGGGATACTTACTCTGAGAAAAGGGCCATAGAGGAATCTACAATATTCGAGGTCTCCCCCATGTGGTATTCCTTCAGGGATGCCATTAAAGAACAATACTACCCTTTTGGAAGCTACGAGGAACAATACACAATATGGACTACCCTGCGTCAGGAAAGGGACCAAACAATACCATATTTCACCAATAATTTCCATACCCTGCCCACCAAATTGTGTATCAAAGACTCTAAATGACATCTGGTGCTCAAATAACATGTTTTTATGCATAGATACATTCAAACAAAAATGGGTTTTATGTACATCACATCATTGAGCATAACTTATAGATATTCTTTCAAGATCGAGCATAAATTTAAGTAGAAGAGGTGAGAGTTTGGATCTGAAAACTCCTCACAACCGAAGTAGGGAAAAGGTGGCCCCAACCCACAAAACAAGGGACAAAGAAAACATGGCCACTCTCAAGACAACCAGTCCAATATGAAACACAAGAAGGGTAATGAGAAGTCGAGGAAGGACATGTGAAAATGGTGTGAATACCATAAAATCCCTTGGCACAACACCGAAGAATTTCACTCCAAGCAGTCACTGGTGGACGAGTTGAAGGATTCCGATTTAGAGGCATATTTGGACTCTGAATCAAATCCAAAAGGAGGGACGAAGATTATCGATTCTGAATCTAGTGCCATTATCGCTACCACCAAAGTCCAGTTGTAAGGTACCAAGTCTATTATATTAGTAGAGAAGAGAAATAATGCATAAGATAACATTGAGATCGCAACAAAATATGGAAATATTGCAGTGATAACAACAGAACAACAAATTATATGGAACCACAACACCAAAATTATACCTTTATTGATAGGAAACAAGGTTCAGGCCTTGAGATGAGTAAATTACTATAGAATGTTAGCTGGCTCCCAGGTGGCATCTGCTGGAGTTGTATCTTTCCACTGGACTAACACTTCCTTGATGGTGCTTTGACGAAGACGATGCTCACACTAGTCCAAAATGGCTTGTGGATGCAACTAGATGGATCCTTCTTCATCCAACTTGGGAAGGCTAGTTTGAGTTTGGAACTTAGTTACAATCACCTTCTTTAAGCAGGAGACATGAAAAACAAGATGGAGCTTAGAAGAACTGGGAAAAGATAACTGATAGGCCACCTATCCCACACACTTCATAACTGTATAAGGACCATACAATTTTTGAACCAGTTTATGACAATGTTCAGCCTTGAGTGAAGTTTTCTTATAAGGTTGTAGTTGAAGAAATAACTAGTCTCCTTCAAAAAATTGACGTTCTGAGAGACCTTGATAAGATTCTTTCTTCATGTGATTCTGAGCCATGACCAAATTATCTTTTAGGGTACGGAGAACAACTTCTCTAACTTTAAGCATTTGGTCAACTGCTTGGACCTTCAAGACACTTGGCATGTAGGAGAGAACGAAAGGTGGATTTTGTATATATACTTATTCAAAAGGAGCCATGCAAGTAGTTGTATGGTAATAAGTTGATCCATATGGATATCAGTGGCCACCCACCTTTTCCAACTGGCTCAAAACAATTTTTTGGCAATTTTGGCAATTTACTATTTTTAGCAGTTTTAACTTTCGAGGCCATTTTGAGGGCCTAAATAAAGGTTTTTCGGGATCGAACCAACTCAATGATAGCCAAAGGCATGATTGAGTCTACCCCAAAATGAATCTTCTCGATGATACCTTTCCATTGGGCTATCACACGCCTAAAATGAATATCGTATGCAGAAGTTACGACCCCGGGAAGTTAATGTACTAACTTAAACAAATGGGGCCCACATGACTTTTGGCACTTCATCACCTAGGGTTAGGTTTTTGGATGTATAGGGTTTTTGGAATTCTTGTTTATTGTAAAAATTCCTTCAGAGCCTCATTGTAATCATCTTCTTTTGAATGAGCGCAACCATCACATATATTCCCAGAGATAAGCCTCCACCATTCCAACAAGCTTGTTTCTACTGCATTTTTACAGTTTCAACTTACTTATTGAATAGAAAACCAATTTTACTATATCTATGTTATTTTGTGTTAAGCACCTGTTAATAATCTATATTCATTTCATTCTTCTCATACAATTTGGATCAATGGTATCAGAGCGGTCTGCTCCTTATCGTCTTAATGCATGTCCCCAACGAGGTTGGAGTACAAAGAGTTGGGTCTCGAGCTTGTTTCTCTTGAGGACAAAATATCTCACACGCCCAAGCGACCTCTCATGGAAAGAGAAAAGAAGGATGATGGGATAGGATATCCTTTCAAACTTTTGATTGAGGAAGCCCTCACACAACAAAGGAACAAGATGATGGATAGTTTCGCACAAATCCTTCGACGCCTACCAATAGGTGACGCATTTTCTTTGAGTGGAGGCACCGCCCCCTTCAAGGTACAAATAAACATTGATATTCCTATATTTGAAGGTCAGATAGATGCATATTTTGTAGACAAGTGGTTGAATCTACTAGAAGGGTATTTTTTTGTCCATAACTTTTCGATTAGAGAAAAAATTACTTTTGCGCTCCTCAAAGCTGTTCCCCATGTCAAAGATTGATGGGAAACTTTCTATAAGAAAAAGGAAACAGAGGAACCCTCATTATTTACAGTCATGGCCACCTGGGAATCCTTCATAGATGTTATTAAGGAACAATACTACCCTGTTGGAAGTTATGACGACTTATATACCAAATGGACTACACTACGACAAGAAAGAGACCAAGCAGTGCCATATTTCAGAAATATCTTCCATACCTTACGCACCAAGTTGGGTATCAAAGATTCAGAGTGACATCTAGTGCTCAAGTATCACAGTTCTCTGCATAGATACATCAATACCAAAATGGAATTTCTGGACATCTCATCCTTGGGCACGACCTATTGATATGCTGTCAAAATCGAGCAGAAGCTCAAACAAAAGACATGACAATTTGTGCCTGGAAACCCCTCACAACAAAATCTAGGAAAGGGTGGCCCCAACCCACAGACCAAAGGACAGAGAAAATATGGACAGTATCATGACAACCAGTCCAAGCCGCAAGAAAAGAAGGACACCGGAAAGACAAATAAAAATATTGGGAAGTCATGCGACTACCATAAGAGCCCTTGGCATAACATTGCTGACTGCCACTCAAAGCAGTCGCTGGTGGCCGAAGTGAAAGCCTATGAATCAGATGTGGATTTTGACTTTGAGCTAGATTTAGGAAGAGGAAGACAGATCATTGACATAGAACCTAGTGCAACCGTTGCTACCACCATGCTCTCCTGGTGAACCAGACGAGCCAGAAGAAGGAGAATGCCTATTCCATTCACAGATGTGGGTAAAAGGCACCCCACTGCATTTCATAGTTGATAGTAGTAGCTAGAAGAACCTAATCTCAGCAGAGGTCGTCAAGCGACTGGCCCTGCTGAAAATGCTGCACCCACAACCCTACACCATTGGATGGCTCTTCCAAGGAAGCAATCTCCACGTCAGCCAATAGTGTTGACTGTCGTATGACATCAAGCCCTTCAAATACGAGGTATTGTGTGATGTTTCTCCTCTTGAAGTTTGTGATGTTCTTTTGGGACAACCTTATTTATGGAAACGTCATGTTGTATATGAGTCTAGGCCTTGTAGTGTTATTATTACTTTGAACATGAAATTGTACATGATACTCGAGGCAGTCCCACCTAGTGCTATTTGCTTGATCTCTGCTAATAAATGCATGAAGGTCATCTCTCAGACAGAGAAGTTTGTCTTATTCGTGATTCACTCTTAGAATAAGTGAAAGATCATGGTCACATACAGGGTCTCTATGACCGACCTCTCCACACAATAGAAGCAAGTAGATAAGGTCGTGGAAGAATACACATATATCTTATCCTCACCTATTGGGGTACCTTTGCACTTCCAGGTCAAGCACCCCATCGATTTGACCCCCGGTGCATCGCTACCCAATGGGCTAGTCTATCGCTGCTCTCCGTTAGAGAATGAGGAGATCAAGTGACAGATCCAAGAACTTATCCACAAGGGGCACATCCATCCCATCTCATCACCCTGCGGGAGGCCAATCGTGTTGGTACAGAAGAAATATGGAACATGGAAAATCTACATTGATTACTGGGCTCTGAATAAAATCACGGTGAGAAATCGATACCCAATTCCCAGAATCGAAGACCTCCTTGATCAACTCACGGGGGAGAAATACTTTAGTAAGATTGATCTAAAGTCTAGCTACCACCAGGTCCCGATAAAATAGACAAATGTGTGGAAAAATGCCTTCAAGTCAAAGGAAGGCCTTTTTGAATGGTTGGTCATGCCCTTTGGTTTGAAAAATGCTCCAACCACTTTCATGAGGATGATGGATGATATCCTGTGACCATTCACCAATACGTTTTTAGTGGTGTATTTGGATGACATTCTCATTTATAGAAAGACTTGGGCCGAACACTTGCAGAATATTGGGCCGAACACTTGCAGAATATTCATTAGGTTATGCACACCCTGTAATAGCACAAGCTATATTCCAACCTGGAAAAATGCTCCTTCGACATGGACAGGGTCCATTACCTGGGCTACATCATTGATTAGCATGGTGTACATGTGGATCCAACCAATATCCAAGTCATCCATGAATGGCCAGCCCCAACCACACTCACTAAGCTTCAAAGCTTCTTGGGCCTTGCCAATTTTTACCATAGGTTCATGTTGGGATTCTCCCATATTGCATGGGCCCTCAGCCAAATAACCAGGGGTGGTGGTAAGGAAAAATTTGCATGGGGTCGGTCCCAACAACAAGCATTAGATGATTTGAAGCAGCGCCTGTGCTCAACCCCATTACTTTCACTACCAGACCTGCAAAAACCCTTTGAGATCAAGAAAGATGCTTCAGACTATGCAGTGAGCACTATTCTCACTCAACATGACCACCCCATGGCCTATCATAGTGAAATACTATCCGATGCTATCCGTAAGTACCCTACTTATGACAAAGAAATGTACTCCATTGTGAAATCCTACCACCAGTGGAGAAATTACATTGTTGGGAAGGATACAGTCATCCACATTGATCATAAGCCGTTGTAGTTCATGCAGACACAAGGAAAAATGTAGAATGATCACCATAAAAAGTGGTCCACATACTTGTAGAAATTCCACCTCAACATCAAGTATAAAACATGAATCACCAATCGCATCGCTGACTGCCTCAGTAGACCATCAGTCGCGACACTCACCACGGTGCTCAACTCTTGTGGCCATGAGACCTCTGGATGGCCCCAAATATATGAGACAGACCCGGACTTCGCCACCACCTACCAAATGTTGGGTGCAAACGCAGTTGTCGATAATTTCCATCTTCAAGATGGGTTGTTGTGTCATCTGGGCCATATCTATGTTCCATCAAGCGAGCGAGTAAAGCTAATCTAGGAAGCCCACTACAGTCGGGTGGCAGGACACTTCGGTGTCGAAAAAACAGTGGTGATGCTACAATTTTTTTTCTACTGGATGAAACTTCAACATGAGGTCAACAAGTATATCAAATTCTTCATTGTCTGCATTATTGCCAAATCGACCACTAAGAAATAGGGCATGTACACCCCTCTTCCTACTCCTTACAGGCCATGGGAATCCATCTCAATGGACTACATGTCAGTCCTCCTGTCCACCAAGAATGGAAATGACTATGTTTTGTGGTTGTTGATCACTTCTCTAAGATGGCGATTCTGGTTGTCTGCAAGAAGAACATCACAATAAGGACATTGCCAAGCTCTTCTTTGAACGAGTCTGGGTACATTTTGGAATTCCACAAACCATTGTCTTAGATAGAGATAGTCGATTTCTCATCACATTTTGGTCGATCCTTTGGTCACTACTAGATACCAATCTCACCAAATCCACGGCCTTCCACCCCCAGATAGATGGCCAAACTGAGGTCATAAATCGTATGATTGTGCATATCCTATGAATGTATAATTCAAATCTCCCTAGCACATCATATGAGAGCCTTCCCTATGTCCAACATAGCTACAACCGAGCCTTGCATATCTCAACCAGCCACAACCCCTTTTAGGTGGGGTTGGGATTCCAACCATTGGGTCCCATAGATATTGCACTTCCCCTTGCGGTCACGTCAATTGACTCATCTCTTGCTCCAGATGAAGCTGACAAAGCCACTCAATTCATTGAGTGGATCCATCAAATCTTCCAATAGGTTCAGGATATCCTACAGAAGTCTAATGACAAGTAAAAGCCACTCCATGATCAACATTGGGTGCCACATAAGTTTTAGGTGGATGACAAAGTTTGGTTGCACTTGTAGAAAGAATGCCCTACAGGACTCCATAGAAAGATTCACCCACTCCGTTATGGTCTTTACACCATCACCAAGGTCATGGGGGATAATTATTTTGAGCTCAACATTCCTCCTTTCCTTGGCCTGGACCCAGTGTTCAACGTGGATCTACTTCGCCCTTATTTCCCACTGTTATTGTACGCCTTTGACGTAGCAGAACAACTGACACCAACAAAGCTCAACCCAGACTGCATACAACAAGGATCCAATGATTATATTGTGGAAACACATATCAAGGGAACTCGACTACAAAGGATCCAACTTTATCGAGTCGTCAAAGCAGGGCAGCTCCTGCACTAAGGCAAGTGGCTCACCCAGGGCCAAATTCAATAGAAATTTCCTCATTTGATGGAGGGAATCAATGCAATGGAGACCATTGCTTCCTAAGGAGGGAGGATTGATCCAGATGGATATTTTTGGCCACCCACCTTTTCCAACTGGCTCAAAACAATTTTCTAGCAATTTCGACAATTTACTATTTTTAGCAGTTTTAACTTCTGGGGCCATTTTGAGGGCCTAAATGAAGGTTTTTTGGGATCGAACCAACTCAATGATATTCAAAGGCATGATTGAGGCCTCCCCAAAATCAATCTCCTCAATTATACCTTTCCAACGAGCTATCACATGCCTAAAATGGAGATCGTATGCAAAACTTACAACCCCGGGAAGTTAATGTACTAACTTACCCAAACGGGGCCCACATGACTTTTGGCGCTTCATCTCCTAGGGTTAGGTTTTTGGATGTCTAGTGTTTTTGGAATTCATGTTTATTGTAAAAAGGACTTCAGATCCTCATTTTAATCATCTTCTTGCGAATGATCACAACTTTCACATCTCTTCCCAGAGATAAGTCGCCACCATTCCAGCAAGCTTGTTTCCGCTGCATTTTTACAATGTTAGCTTATTTCCTTATTGAATAGAAAACCATTTTTACTGTATCTTTTTTATTTTGTGTTAATCACCTGTTAATAATCTATATTCATTTTGTTCTACTCATAAAATCTAGATCAGTGGTATCAGAGCGGTCTGTTCCTTGTCGGCTTAATGCATGCCCCCAACGAGGTCGGAGTACAAAGAGTTACGTCTCGAGCTTGTTTCTCTTGAGGAAAAAATCTATCGCATGCCCAAGCAACCTCTCATGGCAAGAGAAAATAAATATGACAAGACATGAGATCCTTTCAAACTTTTGATTGAGGAATCCCTCATGCAATAAAGGAACGAGATGATGGATAGTTTCACGCAAATCCTTCGGCGGCTGCCAACAACCGATGCATCTTCTTTGAGCGGAGGCACTGCCCCCTTCAAGGTACAAATAAACTTTGATATCCCTGTATTTGAAGGTAAAATAGACGTAGAGAATATAAACAAGTGGTTGAATCTACTAGAAGGGTATTTTTCTATCCATAACTTTTCGAATAGAGAAAATATTACTTTTGTGCTCCTCAAAGCCATTCCCCATGTCAAAGATTGGTGGGAAACTTTCTGTGAGAAAAAGGAAACAGAGGAACCCTCATTATTTACAGTCACGACCACATGGGAATCTTTCAGGGATGTTATTAAGGAACAATACTACCCTGTCGGAAGTTATGATGACTTATATACCAAATGGACCACACTGTGGCAAGAAAGAGACCAAGTAGTGCCAGATTTCACAAATATCTTCCATACCTTGCACACCAAGTTGGGTATAAAATATTCAGAGCATATGTTGCTCAAGTATCATGGTGCTTTGCATAGATACATCCAGACCAAAATGGAATTTCTGGACATCTCATCCTTTGACGTGGCCTACCAATATGCCGTCAAAATTGAGTAGAAGCTCAAACAAAATACGCGACAATTTGGGCCTGGGAACCCCTCACAACAAAAGCCAGGAAATGGTGGCCCCAACCCACAGACAAAAGGATAGAGAAAATATGGATAGTATCAGTACAACCATTCCAAGCTGCAAGCAAATAAGGACACCAAAAATACAAAGAAAGATACCGGGAAGTGGTGCGACTTCCATAAGAGCCCTTGGCATAACATTGTTGATTGCCACTCAAAGTAGTCACTAGTGGCCAAAGTGAAAGCCTCTTAATCATATGTCTGAGCCAGAACTAGGAAGGGGAAGACAGATCATTGATGCGGAACCCAGTGCAACCGTTTCTACCACCAAGCTCCCACCTAGTTAACCAGACGAGATAGAAGAAGGAGAACGCCTCTTCCATTCATAGATGTGGGTAAAAGTCACCCCGCTGCACTTCATCATTGATAGAGGTAGCCAGAAGAACCTCATCTCAGTAGAGTTCATCAAGTGGATGGCCCTACCAACAACACTGCACCCATAACCCTACACCATTGGATGGCTCTGCCAAGGAAGCGATCTCCGCATCATCCAACAGTGCCAACTGTCGTACGACATCAAGCCCTTCAAAGACGGGGTATTGTGTGATTTTTCTCCTCTCGAAGTTTTTGATGTTCTTTTGGGCCAACCTTATTTATGGAAATTTCATGTTGTATATGAGTCTAGGCTTCGTAGTGTTATTATTACTTTGAACAGGAAATTGTACAGGATACCCGAGGCAGTCACACCTAGTGTTATTTCCTTGATCTCTTCTAAGCAATGCACAAAGGTCATCTCTCAGATGGGGAAGTTTGTCTTCTTCGTGATTCACTCTCAGAATAAGTGAAATATCACAACCACTTCGAGGGTCTCTGCGGCTGACCTCTCCACACAACAGAATAAAGTAGATAAGGCCATGGAAGAATACTCAGATATCTTCTCCTAACCTACAGGGGTACCTCTGCACTACCAGGTAAAGAGCCCCATCGATCTGACCCCCAGTGCAACACTACCCACTGGGCCAGTCTATCATCATTCTCTGTTAGAGAATTAGGATATCAAGTGACAAATCCAAGAACTTCTCCACAAGGGGCACATCCTTCCTAGCTCATCACCCTGCGGGAGCCCAATCATGTAGGTACAGAAGAAACATGGAACCTGGTGACTCTGCATTGATTACCGGGTTTTGAATAAAATCACAGTCAGAAACCAGTACCTGATTCCCCAAATCGATGACCTCCTTGATCAACTCACGGGGGCCAAATACTTCAGTAAGATTGATCTAAAGTCTGACTACCACCAGGTCCCTATAGAACAAATAGATGTGTGGAAAACTACCTTCAAGTCAAAGGAAGGCCTTTTTGAATGGTTGTTCATGCCCTTTGGTTTGAAAAATGATCCATCCACTTTCATGAGGATGATGGATGATATTTTGTTACCATTCACCAATAATTTTGTAGTGGTGTATCTGGATGACATTCTCATTTACAAAAAGACTTGGGTCGAACACTTGCAGCATATTCAATAGGTTTTGCACACCCTACGGAAGCACAAGCTATATGGCAACCTGGAAAAATGCTCCTTCGGCCTGGACATGGTCCACTAACTAGGCTACATCAATGATCAGCATGGCGCACATGTGGATCCAGTCAAGATCCAAGTCATATGTGACTAGCCAGCTCCAACCACACTCACTGAGCTTTAGAGCTTCTTGGGCCTTGCCAATTTCTACTGCAGGTTCGTGTTGGGATTCTCACATATTGCATGGGCCCTCAGCCAAATAACCAGGGGTGGTGGTAAGGAAAAAATTGGGTAGGTCCCAACAAAAAAAATTCGATGATTCGAAGCAGCGCTTATGCTCATCCCCAGTACTTTCACTACCAGACCTGCAACAACCCTTTGAGATCGATAGATGCTTCAGGCTATGTAGTGGGCACCGTTCTCACTCAACACGGCCACCCTGTGGCCTATCATAATGAAACACTATCAGATGTTGTCCATAAGTACCCTACTTATGACAAATAAATATACTCCATTGTGCAAGCCTGCCGCCAGTGGAGACATTACATTCTTGGGAAGGAGACAATCATCCACACTGATCATAAGCTGTTGCAATTCATGCAAACACAAGGAAAATTGCAGAATGATCACCATCAAAAGTGGTCCACATACTTCCAGCAATTCCACCTCAACATCAAGTATAAAACATGAAGCACTAATCGCATCCCTAACTACCTCAGCATAGCACCAGTCGCGACACTCACCACAGTGCTAGACTCTTGCGGCCATGAGACCTCTGGATGTCCCCAACTATATGAGATAGACCTGGACTTTGCCACCACCTACCAAATGTTGGGTGAAAATGCAATTGTCGATAATTTTCATCTTCAGGATGGGTTCTTGTGTCATCTGGGCCATATCTGTCTTCCATCAAGTGAGCAGGTGAAGTTGATCTGGGAAGCCCACTACAGTCGGGTGGTAGGACACTTCGGTGTCAAAAAGACAGTGGCGATGCTATAGAAACATTTCTGTTGGAGGAAACTTCGACATGAGGTCAGAAAGTATATCAAATCATTCACTGCCTGCGCTATTGCCAAACTGACCACTAAGAAACAGGGCCTGTACACCCCTCTTCCTACTCCTGACAGACCATAGGGAATCCATCTCAATGGAATACATGTCGGGCCTCCTGTCCACCAAGTGGGGAAACGACTGTGTTTTTGTGGTTATTGATCACTTCTCTAAGATGGTGATTCTGGTTGCATACTAGAAGAACATCACAGTAGAGGCCACTGCCAAGCTCTTCTTTGAACGAGTCTGGGTACATTTTGGAATCCTGCAAACCATTGTCTCAGATCGAGACAGTTGATTTCTCATCACATTTTGGTCGAGCCTCTGGTCACTGTTGGACACCAAGCTCACCAAATCCATGCCCTTCCACCCCCAGACAGATGGCCAAATTGAGGTCGTAAATCATATGATTGTTCATATTCTTCGCATGTATAATTCAAAGCACCCTAGCACATGGGATGAGAGCCTTCCCTATGTCTAACATAGCTACAACTGAGCCCTGCATAGCTCAACCGACCACAACCCCTTTCAGGTGGGGTTGGGATTCCAACCATTGGGTCCCATATATATTTCATTTCCCCTTGCACTCACCTCAATCAACTCATCTCCTGCTCCAACTAAAGCTGACAAAGCCACTCGGTTCATTGTGTGGATCTAACACATCCACCAACAGGTTCAGGATATCCTACAAAAGTCCAATGACAAGTAAAAGTAGTGCCATGATCAACATCAGGTGCCACATAAGTTTCAGGTGGGTGACAAAGTTTGATTTCACTTGTAGAAAGAATTCCTTACAGGACCCCATAGGAAGCTTCACCCACTCCGTTATGGGCCGTAAACCATCACCAAGGCCATGGGGGATAATGTTTTTGAGCTCAAATTTCCTCCTTTCCTTGGCTTGCACCCAATGTTCAATGTGGATCTCCTTCGCCTTTATTTCCCACCATTATTGGACACCTCCGACGCAGCAGAACCACTGACACCAACAGAGCTCAACCTCAATTTCATACAACAAGCATCCAATGATTAGATTTTGGACACACAAATCAAGGGCACTCGACAGTAAAGGATCCATCTTTATCGAGTCATCAAAGCAGGGTAGCTCCTGCACCAACACAAGTGGCTCACCCGCGGCCAAATTCAATAGCCATTTCCTCATCTGATGGGGGGAATCAACATAATGGAGACCATTTCTTCCTAAGGAGGGATGATTGATCTATATGGATATCAATGGCCACCCACCTTTTCCAACTGGCTCAAAACCGTTTTATGGCAATTTTGGCAATTTAATATTTTTAGCAGTTTTAACTTCCGAGCCCATTTTGAGGGCCTAAATGAAGGTTTTTCGGGATTGACCCAACTCAATGAAAGCTAAAGTAATGATTGAGGCCACTCCAAAATTAATATCCTCGATGATACTTTTCCAACGAGCTATCACACGCCTAAAACGAAGATCGTATGAAAAAGTTACGACCTCAGGAAGTTAATGTACTAACTTACCCAAATGGGGCCCACATGACTTTTGGTGCTTCATCTCCTAGGGTTAGATTTTTGGATGTCTAGAGTTTTTGGCATTCATTTTTATTGTAAAAAGGCCTTCAGAGCCTCATATTAATCATCTTCTTGTGAATGAGCACAACCGTCACATCTCTTCCCAGAGATAAGCTGCCACCATTCTAGCAAGATTGTTTCCGCTGCATTTTTATAGTTTCAGATTATTTCCTTATTGAATAGAAAACCAGTTTTATTGTATCTCTGTTATTTTTTGTTAAGAACTCGTTAATAATCCGTATTCATTTCGTTCTTCTCATAAAATCCTGATCGTATCAGAGCATTCTTCTCCTTGTCGTCTTAATGCATGTCCCCAACAAGGTCGGAGTACAAAGAGTTGGGTCTCGAGCTTGTTTCTCTTGAGGACAAAAGCTCTCACATGCCCAAGTGACCTCTCATTGCAGGAGAAAATAAATATGATGGGATAGGAGATCATTTCAAACTTTTGATTGAGGAAGCCCTCATGCAACAAAGGAATGAGATGATGGATAGTTTCGCGCAAATCCTTCGGCGGCTACCAAAAAGCGACGCATCTTCTTTGAGCGGAGGCGTCGCCCCCCTTAAAGGTACAAATAAACTTCAATATTCCTATATTTGAATGTCAGATAGACACAGATGCTGAAGACAAGTGGTTGAATATACTAGAAGGGTACTTTTCTATCCATAACTTTTCGAATAGAAAAAAGATTACTTTTGTGCTCCTCAAAGTCGTTCCCCATGTCAAAGATTGGTGGGAAAATTTTTGTGAGAAAAAGGAAATAGAGGAACCCTCAGTATTTATAGTCATGGCCACCTGGGAATCCTTCAGGGATGTTATTAAGGAACGATACTACCCTGTTGGAAGTTATGACGACTTGTATACCAAATGGAGCACACTGTGGCAAGAAAGAGACCAAGCAGTGACATATTTCACAAATATCTTCCATACCTTGCGCACCAAGTTGGGTATCAAAGATTCAGAGCGACATCTGGTGCTCAAGTATCACAATGCTCTGCATAGATACATGCAGACCAAAATGGAATTGTTGGAAATCTCATCCTTGGGCATGGCCTACCAATATGTTGTCAAAATTGAGTAGAAGCTCAAACAAATGACACGACAATTTGGGCCTGGGAACCCCGCACAACAAAAGCCAGGAAAGGGCAGCCCCAACCCATAGACCAAAGGATAGAAAAAATATGGATAGTATCAAGACAACCATTCCAAGCTGTAGGCAAAGAAGGACATTGGAAAGACAAAGAAAGATACTGGGAAGTGGTGCGGCTTCCGTAAGATCCCTTGGCATAACACTGCTGACTGCCACTCAAAGCAGTCACTGGTGGCCAAAGTGAAAGGCTCTGAATCAGATGTGGATTCTGACTCTGAGCTAGAACTAGGAAGGGAAGATAGATCATTGACATGAAACCCAATGCAACTGTTTCTACCACCAAGCTCCAGCCTGGTGAACTAGATGAGCCAGAAGAAGGAGAATGCCTCTTCCATTCATAGATGTGGGTAAAAGGCACCCCGCTGCACTTCATCGTTGATAGTGGTAGCTAGAAGAACCTCATATTAGCAGAGGTCATCAAGCATCTAGCCATGTCGACAATGCCACACCCATAACCCTACACCATTGAATGGCTCCACCAAGGAAGCGATCTCCACGTCAGCCAATAGTGTTGAATGTCGTACGACATCAAGCCCTTCAAAGATGAGGTATTCTGTGATGTTTATCCTCTCGAAGTTTGTGATGTTCTTTTGGGCCAACCTTATTTATGGAAATGTCATGCTGTATATGAGTCTAGGCCTTGTAGTGTTATTATTACTTTGAGTAGGAAATTGTACAGGATACCTGAGGCAGTCCCACCTAGTGTTATTTCCTTGATCTCTGCTAAGCAATGTAGGAAGGTCATATCTCAGACGAGGAAGTTTGTATTCTTTGTGATTCACTCTCAGACTAAGAAAAATATCACGGCCACATCCAGGGTCCCTACAGCCAACCTCTCCAAACAACAGAAGCAAGTAGATAAGGATGTGGAAGAATACTCAGATATCTTCTCCTCATCTATGGGGGTACCTCTGCACTGCCAGGTCAAGCACCCCATCGATATGACTCCCAGTGCACCACTATGCAATGGGCCATTCTATCGCCACTCTCTATTAAAGAATAAGGATATCAAGTGATAGATCCAAGAACTTCTCCACAAGGAGAACCTCCATCCCAGCTCATCACCCTGTGGGAGCCCAATTGTGTTGGTACAGAAGAAATATGGAACCTGGCGACTCTGCATTGATTATTGGGCTATGAATAAAATCGCAGTTAGAAACCGGTACCCAATTCCCCGAATCGATGACCTCCTTGATCAACTCATGGGGGCCAAATACTTCAGTAATATTGATCTAAAGTCTAGCTACCACCAGGTCCCGATAGAATAGACAGATGTGTGGAAAATCGTCTTCAAGTCAAAGGAAGGACTTTTTGAATGGTTGGTCATGCCCTTTGGTTTGACAAATGCTCCAGCCAATTTCATGAGGATGATGACGATATCCTGTGACCATTCACCAATAACTTTGTAGTGGTGTATCTGGATGAAATTCTCATTTACAACAAGACTTGGGTTGAACACTTGCAACATATTCAACAGGTTCTGCACACCCTGTGGCAGCACAAGCTATATGCCATCCTGGAAAAATGATCCTTCGACATGGACAGGGTCCATTACGTGGGTTACATAATTGATCAGCATGGCGTACATGTGGATCCAACCAAGATCCAAGTCATTCATGACTCACCAGCCCCAACCACACTCACTGAGCTTTGAAGCTTCTTGGGCCTTGCCAATTTCTACCGTAGGTTCATGTTGGGATTCTCCCATATTGCATGGGCCCTCAGCCAAATAACCAGGGGTGGTGGTAAGGGAAAATTTTCATGGGGTCAGTCCCAACAACAAGCATTTGATGATTTGAAGCAGTGCTTGTGCTCAGCCCCAATACTTTCACTACCAGACCTACAACAACCCTTTGAGATCGAGAAAGATGGTTCAGACTATGCGGTGGGCATCATTTTCACTCAACATGGCCACTCTATGGCCTATCATAGTGAAACACTATCAGATGTTGTATGTAAGTACCCTAATTACGACAAAGAAATGTACTCCATTGTGAAAGCTTGCTGCTAGTGGAGACTTTACATTCTTGGGAAGGAGATAGTCATCCACACTAATCATAAGTTGTTGTAGTTCATGCAGACAGAAGGAAAATTGCAGAATGATCACCATCAAAAGTGGTCCTCATACTTGCAGCAATTCCACCTCAACATCAACTATAAAACAAGAATCACCAATCACGTCACTGATTGCCTCAACAAACCACCAGTCACGACGCTCACCACGATGCTAGACTCTTATGGCCATGAGACCTCTGGATGGCCCCAACTATATGAGATAGAACCGAACTTTGCCACCACCTACCAAATGTTGGGTGTAAATGCAGTTTTCAATAATTTTCATCTTTAGGATGGGTTGTTGTGTCGTCTGGGCCATATCTGTGTTCCATCAAGCGAGCAGGCGAAGCTGATCTGGGGATCCCACTACAGTCGGGTGGTAGGACACTTCAATGTCAAAAATCTAGTGGCAATGCTACTGAAACATTTCTACTGGCCAAATCTTCGACAGGAGGTCAACAAGTATATCAAATCCTTCACTGCATGTGCTATTGCCAAAATGAACACTAAGAAATAGGGCATGTACACCCCTCTTCCTACTTCTGATAGGCTGTGGGAATCCATCTCAATGGACTACATGTCGAGACTCCTGTCCACCAAGCGGGGAAATGACTGTGTTTTTGTGGTTGTTGATTGCCTCTCTAAGATTGTGATTTTGGTTGCTTGCAATAAGAACATCATAGCAGAGGCCACTGCCAAGCTCTTCTTTGAACGAGTCTGGATACATTTTGGAATCCCACAAAACATTGTCTCATATCAGGACAGTCGATTTCTCAGCACATTCTGGTCGAGCCTCTAGTCACTGTTGGACACCAAGCTCACCAAATCCACAGCCTTCCACCCCCAGACAGATGGCCAAACCAAGGATGATATCCTTCCCTATGTCCAACATAGCTACCACTGAGCCCTGCATAGCTCAACCTACCACAACCCCTTTCAGGTGGGGTTTGGATTCCAACCATTGGGTCCCATAGATATTGCACTTCCCCTTGCGGTCACCTCAGCCGACTCATCTCTTGCTCCAACTGAAGCTGACAAAGCCACTCAGTTCATTTAGTAGATCCATCACATCTACCAACATGTTCAGGATATCCTACAGAAGTCCAATGACAAGTACAAGCAATGCCATGATCAACATCGGGTGCCACATAAGTTTTAGGTGTGCAACAAAGTTTGGTTGCACTTGTAGAAAGAACGCCTTACAGGATCCCATAGGAAGCTTCACCTACTTGGTTATGGGTTGTACACCATCACCAAGGCCATGGGGGATAATTCTTTTGAGCTCAACATTCCTCCTTTCCTTGGCCTGCACCCAGTGTTCAACGTGGATCTCCTTCGCTCTTATTTCCCACCATTATTGGACACCTCCGACATAGTAGAACAACTGAAACCAACAGAGATCAACCCTGAATGCATACAAAAAGCATCCAACAATAATATTGTGGACACACATATCAAGGTCACTCGACAACAAAGGATCATGCTTTATTGAGTCATCAAAGTAGGGAAGCTCCTGCACCAAAGCAAGTGTCTCACTTGGGGCCAAATTCAACAGAAATTTCCTCATCTGATGGGGGGACTCAATGCAATGGATACCATTTCTTCCTAAGGAGAGAGGATTGACCCATATGGATATCGGTGTTCGTCCACCTTTTCCAACTGGCTCAAAATTTTTTTCTAGCAATTTTGGAAATTTACTATTTTTAGCAGTTTTAACTTCCGGGGCCATTTTGAGGGCCTAAATGAAGGTTTTTTGGGATCGACCCAACTCATTAATACCCAAAGTCATGATTGAGGCCACCCCAAAATGAATCTCCTCGATGATATCTTTCCAATGGACTATCACATGCCTACAACGAAGATTGTATGAAAAAGTTACGACCTTGGGAAGTTAATGTACTAACTTACCCAAACGGGGCCCACATGACTTTTGGCACTTCATCTCCTAGGGTTAGGTTTTTGGATGTATAGGGTTTTTGGAATTCTTGTTTATTGTAAAAAGGCCTTCAAAGGCTCATTGTAATCATCTTCTTGTGAATGAGTGCAGCCGTCACATCTCTTCTCAGAGATAAGCCGCCACCATTCCAGTGAGCTTGTTTCTGCTGCATTTTTACTATTTCAGCTTATTTCCTTATTGAATAGAAAACTAGTTTTATTGTATCTCTATTATTTTTTGTTAAGCACATGTTAATAATCTGTATTCATTTCGTTCTGCTCATAAAATATGGATCAAAAGTGGGTAACCACCATTCAACTAATGGTAACCATTGAGCCCATTGATGTTTCCTTTTAAAGGAAAAACACCTCAAATAAGTCTCCAAACACTTGTTGACAACTTCAGTTTGAACATCAGTCTAGGGATGATAGGTGGTGTTGAGATGCAATTGGGTGCCATGTAGCTTGAATAGTTCTTGAAAAAAAATTCTAGTGAAATTGGGATCTTGACGTTATCACTGAAATTTCATCCACAAAATCACACGCAAATGGTTACAGGAATACATCATCTCCAAAACACCTATTAGCTCACCTGCAACACCAAAAATGTATTTTGAAGGGGAGAAAACTATACAACTGGACAAAAATTGACATGCACTGAAACACTAAAGGAAGCGTGTGCACAGTGCACGGGCCAAAGAAGCCCATAGAGTGCACAATGTGCCATATGCACGACTATGTACGAGAAAATCCACGCACTCCTATGAATGATGCATTTATGGTTCTTTTTGGCCCCTCACCCACTTATGGACCATCTCCTAACTTGATTTGACCCTAAAATCTGAGCTGAATCCAAATGGGGGGCTGGTCAAATACCTAAGGGTGCCCTAAAGGGCCCCTTGTCCACACTAAGAACCAGTTGGATATTGCCTCAAAGACATGCTATAAATGGAGGCCATGGGTGCACTAAGAATTTAATAATCTCATAGTATTTTTATGTGCCTCTATCCTCCCTCAATAAACCTCTTTTCTTCTTGGAGCATTATAGCAACATATCAATAAGCTATTCACCTCACCTCTTGAGGGAATAGGCTTGGATATCTTTACCATTTTCTTTCTAGTTTATCATTCTAAGAAGATATCTCAAATAGGGGACTCAAGATCCATCCCAAGGAGGAAGAGGGGATCCACAAGTCCTCCTTTCTCTATGGTGTTTTCCAACTAATATAGTTATCCATTGGTGGCATAGTCATTGGTCATTTGGTTGATTGATTTTGGTTCAAAGTTTCTTATGCATTTTAGTTTTATTTCCTTAGTTGTTTCCTTAGTTGTTTCTAGCTTTGTTGTTTGTTTATTTCATGTTCTTGGATTTTTTAATTCATACACTAACCTTTGTCTTGTCTATTAGGCCCAAATAGACTTGTAAGTGCCCTTATTTTTCTCACCCAAGTGACGAAACATACACAACATATTGGTGACCATATTAGGGATAAGGTATCAATTTCCTCCCTATTTGGGTTGTTTGAGAACTTCTTTTTGACCCATTTTCCTTGCAGGGATCATAACCGGCCTAGCCTTACCTATCAGGAGCTAAGTTTGGAGCTAGAGGAGGATAAGTCCACTTAAAATTCCCCCCCCCTCCCGACGTGTATCAGAACGTGTGCGGGTGTTCCAACCCAAAGACGTGCATTCCGAGCATTGTGCGCCAAAAGAACTTCGTTTCTCTGCGCACTGTGCACCAAAAGGTCTTCATTTTTCTACGCCTGTTGCGCATTGCATGCCCACTATGCCTCTATCTGAACTGTAACTGGCACATCTGTCCAAAAATCCAAAATTGTAAGAGTTTTTTTGATATTTTGAAGACCCGTAGCCTTCAAAATCTTGCGTTTATGCAATTTGTAAATGAACCACACTTATATTCCCTTCTCACATGAAGGGTTATTCAAAACATAGGCACTTAGGGGGTTAAAAAGAACCATATTTCTCCTCTTTTTCTTTGAGTTGCCACATGGATGGCTTGTTTTGATTGTAAAATTTAAGTTGAGATTATTTACTATCACATATAAAAACACTTGCATTGGGACCAAAAATCAAACTTTAATCATTGAGTATGCTCTTCTCTCGCACCATAGAGAAATCTTGAGAATCAAAAAAGTGTTTAAGGGGACATTTCATCTCCCTTAACAAAATATTTAGTAGAGGACAAATCCCCCCTAGGGATCCTCTTAGTTTCTTTTCAAAACATCTTAAATTTGTAAGGGCCCATACATGCCCACATATTGAAAATTTAGGATAGTTTTTGAAGTTATTTTCTTAGTTTACATCACTAGGAGAATTTAAATATCAAAGTAATGGGCCCATACATGCCCACATGATTGCAATCTAGGATATTTTCTCAAATATTTCTTAGATTAAACCACATTAGGGAGTTTAAAGGATTGGTAAGGACCCATATGTCAACATGCTAGTTCTTTAGGGACATTAAAATTCCGCAAGGTTGTACCAATGACATTTAGAAAGATAGGTAATCAAGATTTGTATGGACCACATGAATTCCACATGTTGCAAGGTTACACCTAACTTATTAAAATTTGGCACATTTTATTACTTGCTCACACACAAAGTCACTCCTCACTCACATAATTTCGTCTCGAATTGTGGACGTTGAAGTAGGTTTCCTCCAAAGGGATTCTGAAACGTCCCACTATTTCTTGAAGAAATTATCCACACCCACTTAATTCAAACGAGATTGGTTCACACCCCCAATCTCTCAACCAACCACATCTAATTTTTTTTCTAAAAACTCACTAAGTTTTCCTCCACAGGAGGTACCAAAATAATGTTTTTAGTCTAGGTAGGATCTTGGGGGTAGGCATCCAAATAACCCCTCGTTATGTGGTTCTCACATCTTCAAACATTGGAAGTTGGCAAATAGGGAACTCTAAAATCCTCCAAGTCAAGTGTTCCCAACACCATAAGGCAGGGAGATACCTGTGAATGGTCGAAGGCTGAGGTCCGCGTCCCCCCTTGAGTCACCCAACTCTTGGAAGGGATCCAGCCCGTGACCCATTTCTGAGGCCGGAAATATAAATGTCTCACTTTGATCGAGGTACCTAGTGACCAAATTTAGGACATATACCCAGGTGGTAATTGTGGGCTGCAATTGCACCTTGATCAGATTTTGTGTGGCTATTGGGAAATATCACCAACTCTTTCAGGATATGCACCATATACCCCTCATTATAACTGATTGTTTCATCCTTCACTAGTTCCTCTTTCGGTAGCTTAAAACCCCACTGTTGAGTGCTACTGGAAGGTACAGTGCTAGTTGAGTTGAAGGATGTTACATATTTTTAGGACACGAGCATTTGTTTTCTTTGTTTTCCCGTGTGGATAAAATCCACCTACCCACATGTATGATTTTATTTATTTATTTACGTATAATGCTCATTTGATTACATGTGATTGTGAGATATATTGTGAAGTTACAAATTATACAAGTCTCTTGTTCATTTATTGCTCTCATCACCATTTTCACACATTCACTTTGCTAGTCGGGAATCATAGGGGACCCACAAAATCCATGTCATTCCAGACGCTTGCAAAATCTCCCTCCTATCCTAGGAGGAGTTCCTAGTCTTGCCAAGTCACCAGCTCAAACCTCTCACACCCCTATGAGTGCTACTATTTTGGGCTCAACTTTACTTGGTTCCACTTTACATGGGTCCAATTCCCAAAGCCAACCATCCACTATCTCTCTTGCACAAGGAGGCAGAGGACAAACTTCTTCTTAAGGGAGAGGTACAACCCCACCAAATCCCCCTCAAGGGTCAGGTACACAACCTGCTCACACCATGGTTGGAACTAATCCTCCACCGCCACCCCCCATGCCATATTTGGTGTCCCTTAATATCCCTGATTTGAGTAAACTCATGAATGACCCTATATTGCATGACCCCACATGGCCCAATATGCCTACCAAACTACCTTCATGCATTCCCAAGTTTGAAGGAAAGTCAGACAAAGATCCTGCCAACCATGTCATGAACTTCCACTTATGGTTCTCCTTAAACAACATCATGGATGACTTCGTCCTCTTAAGTTTATTTCTGCACACACTCACTGGTCCATCAACCAAATGGTATATGGACAAAAAATCAGGGTCCCATGTGACTTTTGAATTCTTGGACAAAACATTTTTTACCTTCTTTCAACTACCATTTCGTCATGACAATGGTCTATAAATTCTCTCTGAGTGTAAGCAAACCTCAGCCATGCATATCGCCAACCACATTCACGAATGGCATCGGCGACGTAGTTTATGCAAAGCATAAACCACCAAAGAATAATGCCTCGATTGGTTTCTCATATCACTCATTTCTATCCTTGCCAAAGATGTGGCCTCCACCTTCCCCCAAACTGAAGAGGAAGCCATCAACAAGGCTCAACAATACGACCTCATTTATGATTAGTCAGGTTACTTATATGCAGTAATACCTAATGCCCCGAGACCCGTACCATTCATCCAGGACAAACCTGGGATGTCTCATGTGATGGATGGATTGATCGGTACTACAACACACCATAATCCATACACCACCACTCATGTATGGTACACCCCAATATTCATCGATTTATGGAGGTCCATCTTACTACCCTCCTCCCCCTTACCAACAACCATATCCTGTGCCCCCCATCCACCCCTGAGTGGACCCTTTCCGACACCCATGATGCACCCGACTTCTCAACCAAGTTCAGGTACCCCTTCTACCTCATCTTACAACATGGGAACTAGTGAAAGTGCTTTATGCACCCTACAGATCATTGCCACCCAATAATCCATATTTTCCATTTCCTGGTCCTCCATAACCAATTTCTCCTCCACAAGGACAACCACACACTGGTGTTAACTTTGTTCATCCCTCTCCCATTCAACAATTTAAATTTTTTGAACAACTGAATACAGAAAATCTGTCCCATCAGCAGAATAATTCCAAAAATAAAGGAAACAAACAAAACAATAATAACATAGGACCAGGCAGAAATAACCCCCAACAAAACCAAACTGTCGGGGGCAACCAGAACCAGGGTAACCAAAACCCCCAAGGGAAAAATAAAAACAAACTCCAAGGGAGGAACAACAACAAAAACCTCTGAACAAATTTCCCTTGTGCTCTTTGCGATGAGAATGGTCATTATACTCACCATTTCCCCCAAATTGCTGACTTCAAATAGATGAAGCATTCCATGAACACGTCACGTCCTCTAGTGTCGCCTGCCCCTTAGCAGGCCCCGGAACAATATTTGCAACAACCACCCCGACTGTATTGCAAAACCCTACTCCACACCAAGGTGTGATGAATACACAATAGGTTATGCATCCTTCCCCACCATAGATGGGACAATATCAAAACCCTAGAAATCCGACAGATTGCAATATCCTCCTAACTAGCGAAGAAGAAATTATTCTGCAAACGCGGAATCGTCAATAAAATGCACCCCATGAATCTACTCCCACCACTTCGGAAGTAGTTCTAGCTACAGTTGGACAAGCCTTGATGATTCCACGCCCTAATATTGAACCCACCATTTGTATCCCTTGCATCCCTTTATGACAGAATGTCAACTACCCTCAGGCGATGGCAGCATACAATTACAGTCTGGTCGATGACTTGGTGCAATATCCTATAGCCATGTCGGTATTGGAGGTCCTCTAAACCTGTCCAACTCAACGAAAATACTTACTATCCACCTTGGGGGAATTTGACCCAGCTGATACTAGACTCATCACATTTGATCTAGATTGTGGGGAACCTCGTCTCCCTGCTTTGGTAGCTTTCCAGATACCAGTCAAGATTAAGAACATCACGGTTCAATGATGCATCATTGATGAAGGTGCATCCACATGCATCATGTCCAAAATTTTATTGCAGAAACTTGGCTCCCCTGAGATAATAACATCTTCCATAACTTTGATATATTATGATGGAAAACCATCCTCTCCTGAAGGGTTCTTTCAAAATGTCCCTGTTGAACTCGGGGGAAAAACCATCCTTATTGACATTGAGGTTATCAACTCCCCACTCGATTACAACATATATTTTGGACATAGCTACATGTACGTGTTGGATCATGTTGTCATTGATGCCAATGGTTTTATTGATTGATGTCAAGTGATTGATTAATGTTAAAGGATTGATTGATTGATGATTTATGTAATATAATATGTATTGTCCTTGATGAGAATGCATAGATGAAGATGGATCAATGAGTTGTCATTGATACATGATGAAGATGGATCGATGTGGTTCCATTGGTATATGATGCATTGT
>ML777166.1:1979815-1992542 GCA_009831015.1 Picea engelmannii
TGACCTAAAAATGGGTTAAGTGACATAAAGGATGAAAGTATAAATAATATAGCAATGGTCTCTTGTAGATCATCCTTTTTGTGGATCAATGGAGAGCTTCTTGTGGGAATATATTTTGGAGTATTGATGGAGAGATTCTTGAGAAATTTTTGTGTGGAACACTTGAGGATATTGAAGATCTATAGGTGACTGAGGTAACAAAGGATATCTAAGCTTAAATTCTGAGGAAAGTGAAGAAAAGAAGGCCGAAATGAAAGGAAGGATAAATTATTTTGATGGTGCTTTCTAAGGTATGTTATTTACAGGTCATCTCACCATTCTAGCTATAACGTTTTTTATATAATGATTCAGATCTTGAAATTTCTATTCAAGTGAGAAAACATATCCAATTATCTGTGGTTAAACATTCAGCTTGTGGGTCGTTATATTTTTGGAGTTACACTCCGTGGAAAATACGGTTTGTGGCTAGTCCTGAAACTAGTCAAAATCAGGTGTTTCGGGTAAAAACGTCATAAATTCTTCATAACAGATCCAAATTTAGTGAGACCAAATGTGTTGGTTAGGGTAAGGTATGTAGTATTCTTTGTAATAGTTTCATATCATTTCATCAAAAAAAATGTGCAGGGAACGCTCTACAAGGCCGTTCTCTAGAATAAGCTAGAATTTAGAAAGGTATGCCATTTTTGCTATAACTCCTTTTATGAGAGGTTCCAAGTAGTGCCACTTGAAGGAATTGCTTAAAACACACCAAAGAATTTTTTTTATCAGTTTCAGATCTTTATTCAGTACAGGTACAAAGTTATGATTATTTCAAGTTAGGGTTGTTGACTAATCCAAAACTAGTCATGGTTGAGACAAGCAGTTGATGAGTTGGCACATACATGAGGTGTATATTTGATGATGTTGGTACATATTGATGAGTCATTGTTGATGAGTAGTTGACACATGATTGGTATATACTTGGTACATGGTTGGATGCACTTGTTTATGGTACTGGCTAATTACAGGTTGTTTGGCACAGGTTGGTGCATGGTTGATGCTCTTGTTTATGGTACAGATTGATATTTGTTGAGGATTGTTACCTCATATCAGTTGGTGATGAGAATGTAAGTTGAGTCTTGCATATAGATCTGGTGCTCTTGTAGAGTTTTACTCTATTCAGTTGTTGCTGAAAAACCCTCCGATTGAAGTCCATAATAAAAAGAAAAATTGTACATACATCTTGTGTTCCTTGTGGAGATGATTTGTTGATGATATATTTCTGATATGTATTCACATCTAATTGATTATTAATGACAACAATGAGTAATGAGTAAATTTCAAATGCTAACTAATGAGTTTTGTGTAAGAGGGAATTTTGGGAAAAATATCCCCACACTCATTCACCCCCCCTCTAAGTGTGGTAGGTGTGTCCAACAGTACGCTATGAAGGTAGTGGCCTCTTCTATATTTTGAATGATGATGTTCCCCCAAAATGGGAAAATCATCACCATCGACCAAGTTTCACATTACAAGCCTAACCACTCCTCTAACATTGACAACATATTACCTCTTGTCTGCACTAGTTCTGACGCATATCCACTCATTGATATGGGCCCTGGAATTTTCAAAGACCCATCCTTGCTGGGGGCATACCATAGAGCACCACTGCTCATACACCCCTCTGTACAAGTGTCTGTCATATCTTCTAATGGAACTGAAACTAGGGACAACATTCCTCCCACTGAGACTTCTCCACTCATCGACGTCCCACCAGTTAAAGAAATTTTACCTTAGGAAATACCTGAAAACCCTACGACACCACTTATACTGATTTCACCCTTCCCCAAGGGAAAATATCGATTTGGTAAACCATCCCCCAAGCCATTACTCAGATCCCCTTCTTCTACCCCCCATAGGGAGTACAAGATTTTTAGATAGCCGCAACGCTTACCCTTCCCAACATGGTGCTCTCCATTCTAGTATGGTATCTACACCCACCCACGATGGTTCCTCAACCATCCCTCCCTTCCCAATAAGAGGGAATCCCTATGCCAATTCCAGTACTAACTCCGGCCACACCACCCTCACCCCCAATCGATAGCACTACAGCTACGGCTGGGGACAGAAGGAAGAAGAAAGAGCCCACCGCTCCACTTCCTCCCCTATTTCAACCTCCTTGTGCACTATGAGAAAGAGAGGGATACCCCACTAATCGATGTCCCTCTCTTCCCAAGTTACACAATTTGATCCAACCCCTTGAGCAACCACATCACTCATTTCTTCACTAAGCATACCTATTACCACCACAACATCCTCTACTACAAGAAGTAAATGGTTGTGAACCAAATTCGTGTGTGCCATCTGCTCATAGTATGGCCACCATACTCATCATTTCCCATCTCTACCTCAGTTTCGACGGACGCTAACGGTGATATGCCAAAGGTTTCAACAATATACCTCTCCACCAACCCCTTAAGGTACCCATGTCACTGACATCCATTATGTCTCGAACTCAGTCACCGAATGGATGAGATGCCCTTGCTCTCTTTGTGACTCACTTGATCATTTCACATACCAGTGTCCTTTGATCATTGAATACAAGCATCGTCAAATGACCCTTATTCAAAATCCTCTGACCACCTCACCTCTTGTGATACAAGTGATCCTCCTTATCCCTTCTCTAGATACTATTCACATCACCGCACCATGGTTCATGGATAGACTGTCTGAGGATTTTCCCCCAAATCCTCCCAATTCCTCAGTTCATTTCTTCCAAGATATCTTACCCCCGACCATAGTTTACAACCCACAGTGTCTGGACACTTGGTTTATGTCAAGAATGCCATCGCACCATAGTTACGATACCCCCTCTATGTCTTCACCACCTAAAGACAAACACACGGTGACAGTCACCAATGTTACTTCCCCAAATCTCCTATATTCTCACATTTTCCACTGCGATGAAGATATCCTGGAAGAACTAACTACCCCATTTCCCATGGAATGCACTCCATCATAGAGTGCTTTTTCTCTCACAAGAAGCCTTTGACCCTCCTAGACAAGCCTCCATATGTGCAATCGAAACCAAGGATTTTATTCCATCAAGGCATATAGACTGGTTCAACAACCCTATCCCTACCCCTGATGCTTTTGAAGAAGGCAACATGGCCAACATTTCCCCCACTGTCAAAATCGACATTTCCATCAAACCAGGAATCATAGAGGAAATCACCATTGGCGTTGCATGCTCCCTCGAGGAATTCATAGCTTACAAAGCTCTCTTTCAGGAATACCAGGATATTTTTTCCCGTTCCCGGTCTTATACAGAGATGCCCGGCCTCAATCCTTATATCGTCGAACATCGCATCGATACATGGACTGATGTCACCCCAGTACGTCAAAAGAAACGCCTACTTCACCCATCCAAAGCCACGATTATCAAATCCAAAATTGTCAAATTACGCATTGCCAGACTCATATACCCCATCATGTATACTCCATGGGTCTCCAACCTTTTCCCTATTAACAAAAAATAGGGCATTATTTGCGTCTGCACCGACTTTCACGATCTCAACCATGATTTTCCCAATGACAACTTCCCAAATCCTTTCATCGACCAAATTATCAATGACTGTGATGACCACGAGGCCTTGTCCTTCATGGATGGGTTCTCCAGCTACAATCAAATCCAAATCCATCCAACAGATCAGTATAAAACTGCATTTACCACCCCATGGGGTACTTTTTCTTATCGTGTCATGCCTTTTGGATTAAAAAACACAGGTGTTATGTTCCAATGGGCCATGACTAATGTTTTCCATGATCTCTCTCACATCATTCTCGCTTACTTGGACGACATCACCACTCGGTCCAAGAAACGATCTCAACATCTATATGACTTACGAGTCATCTTTCAACGATGCCACCAGTACAATATCCTCTTGAACCCCCTCGAGTGTGTATTTTGTGTCACTGTTGGATGCCTCCTTAGGTTCATCGTCTCTCGACATGGCATCACAGTGGACCCCCTCAAGGTCCAAGCTATCATAGAAATTCCACCACCTAGGAATTTGTGCCAACTGTAGAGCCTACAAGGGAAAGAAAACTTTTTACAACACTTTGTTCCAGATTACACCACTCACGCACATGGTTTCCTTCACTTACTACGTCATGATATCCTATTTCGATGGGATGAACATGCCCAAATTGTTTTTGATGATTTAAAAGTGGTGCTCTCCAATGCCCCTTTGATTAGTCCTTCCGACTACAATCACGATTACATCCTCTACTTATCGACATCAACTGTATCAGTAGCAGGAGTTCTCTTCCAACTAGGGGATGATCACCACAAACATGTTATTTAATATATCAGTAAAAACCTTTCAAGACCACCCCTGAAGTACAATCATGAGGAGAAACTCACCCTCGCAGTTATCCTCACAGTCCAAAAACTGCGTCATATCTCTTGCTTCGCACTACCAAAGTCATGGCAGATTCCAACCCCATACAATACTTGCTTAGTCGACGACAAATTAATGGTAAATTTTCCTGATGGATCGTCATCCTTCAAGAATACGACCTAGAGTTTTCAACTCCAAAAAGCAAGAAAACACTTGTTCTCGCCGAGCTCATCACGACGTTTCCCTTAGACACTACAATTTCGCCCGTCAATACAGATTTTCCTGACGAACACCTCTTCTACATCCCCTCGGATGACCCCTACTATGGATACCTTCTCATCTACCTTCAGACATAGAAGTTTGGGTCTCATCTCTCTCGAGACGATCGTCGATGCATTCTCCATCAGGCCCCTCGATACCTCCTCATCGGTGACATTTTGTATCGACGTGGGGTGAAAACCATACTCCACTGATGTTTTAACATCAATGAAGCATACATAGTCTTGAACGATTTCCATAGAGGCACTTACGATGCCCACCTCTTAGGGATGTCCACCGCCAAAAAATCATTCAATCTAGATACTTATATTCCACATTGTTTCATGATTGCATCCACATTGTCCAACGATGCGACAAATGCCAGCTTTATGCAAACAAAGCATGAGTGCCACCCGCTCTTCTACATCCAGTCATCATTGTCGGCCCCTTTTGAAAATGGGGCATATACTTCATGATTTTCAATCCTCCATCTAGAAATGGACACAAGTACATCGTCGTGGTAGTAGATTACTTTACCAAATGGGCCAAAGCCATGCCTACCTTCAACAACACCGATGACACAACAATGCATGTTTTCTTCAACCACGTCATTTCCCATTTCATATTTTCACTAGAATTATTCTCCGATCATGGTAAACACTTTTAGAATGATATCTTCGTTGAACTCTCCTTAATATTAGGCTTCTCCCATGAGTTTTCCTCCCCATACTACCCTCATTCCAATGAACAGGTCGAGGATGTTAACAAAGTCCTCAAAACCATGTGCAACACACTGTCAACAAACATAAGACCAAATGACATCATATGTTGTTTTCAACATTATGGGCTTATCGCACGACATTCAAAATTGCCACCAGTTTTACACTATTTCATCTCGTCCATGGGATTGAAGCCACCCTCCCCATCGAGTGAGAAATTCCTACATTGCACACCTCCATCGAGCTATTACCTAACACTACTCCAATGGAGCAGTGCTTGCTGAACTTAGAGTCACTAGATGAAGATCGTCGGTCTTCCTTACAAAACAATGAGGCAACTAAGAAATGATCAAAGGCCACCTTTGACCGCCATGTCAACCTTCGCTCATTTAATGAAGGATATCTCATCCTAGCCTATGATATCACTCACAATACCCTCGGTCATGGGAAATTATAGTCATTATGGCATGGACCCTACATCGTCCAACACTGCCTCACTGAAGGTGCATACATCCCATCTCAACACGGGTCTCCTTCCTTCTCCCACGCATTGGTGGGCTTACCCCTACAAAAAACCCTAGTACGAGCATCTGTACGAACCTACCCAAAAAATAGAACCTATCTACTGTGCATCAGGATGAGACCACTAACCTAGCTCTTGCAACTCCTAGATTGGTCGGCTCGAACTCCTGTAATATCCAAATCTCCTCTAAATCCTCTCATCAATTCACTATAGCAGCGGGTACAAATGAGGTGGCAATGTGGGCCCCATAGCCATATATAGTCCCTTTTGCCAAACTTCTAGACTGAGTTATAGGAGCTCAGGGGCTTTGTTTTCTGATCCATTTTAAGCCATGGGATCAGGGTCCTGTCGCTTACATAGTCACATTTCCCAGATCACCATTTGCACTTAGCCCTAGGGGAGCATTTTTCTCACATCACGCCTAGGTAGGCATGCTCATGTTCAAATTTATCAAATAACTGTTATATGTTCTTTATCTTTAGATATTGTTCATGTCAGGTATTCAGTTTTAATGTGTGTAGGTACTTGGTCATCAAAAACCAGTTCCACCCCTTCAGGTATGTGATCAACACTGGAATGCAATATTTCCCTTTGAATATCAATTGCATCTTCTAGTCACACCCTCTAACATTTTCCTATAATATCCTCACATCTGGCTCTGTAGTACTGTCACCTCCGATGCATTTCGGTACTGTCACCTGGTAGCACTCTCCCCCACATGAGTTGTCTCGTTCATAGTCCCCCTTGGCACTTTGAAACTCATGCTTCTTTCACCCCCTAGGGATAGGAGTCTCTATAGTCTTACGCATTTCCGAGAATCAACCACATACTCCTCCTCCTCATTTTTCTATCTTTCCCAATGGACTCCCAGGTTATCTCATCATGATTCTATTTTGACTGTGCCTTTGCAGTATCATTAACCCTCCATTTCATCCACAATCAATTTTCCCATATGTAGATTGCCCTCTATTCATTTACCTCATACAGAAACCCACCCATGGGGCCCCCACCCTCCACCAGTTCTCCATGCAACTTGTGCCCTCACAGGCCAAGTCATCTTGCACTAGGGAATCCATTTATGTATATGTACACTTATCCCAAATTATTCTTTATTCATTTGGTAATTGCAAAAAACCCTTTGTTTCCAGCATTTACTTATATTTTTGTTGTCACCCTTGATGACCTTATTTTCTGGCAAAGAAACCCATGTCACCCTTGGTTGGGACATTCACTATCCTTTATCCATATTAACATTGTCCATAAACCCAAAGTATCTCATAGTCCATGTACCCCTCATTTCTGAGTTTGTCCACTTTGTCATGCCTTTGGCACAATTTAACGCCATGTCTAGTCGTCCCCCTGACACTATATACAATTCCATGGTTGTTGCTAATAATCCTTCAAACATACCCCCAACCAAGGGCAGTCTTGAGTCTCATCGCATCTTGAATTCATTCATGTTCCTTATCGGTTCCTGATCTTATCCAATGGATTCCATGATGCCCTTTTGCTTCTTGGAGTCATGTCTCCCTCCCTGTCGACATCAACACAGTTTCCATAAGGGTGACAATATGTTGACTCTCATTACCTTTACAATGAGGAGTCTCGAACGACACATAGAGAACCATCACTGCTCTATGTTTTCATTGACCCCCATCACATTCGACTTCAACACAATCTCATGTCATGGTGGGTCTTACTATGTGACTATTGTTGTTGTTTTATACTAACTGAAGACCTTTGAATTTGTCAGGCCATCAATGCCTATGAGTCATCGACACTTCTTATAGGTGGCATTACCACTTTTCAGAGTATTTTCACCATCAAAATCGTCATCTACATTTATCAAATGACCCCAGAGGGCACTGCAGTTATCTACATTAGCATATTGTTGAGATTCAACAAGAAGATCCTAGTGAAAATTATGCACCTACACTAGGATGGAGCCTCAGGCTATTTTTAGGTGGAAGTCTATTTTTAGATGATGAGCAAAGTCTATTTATATATGATGTCTATTTATAGATGGTGAGTGAATTCTATTTATAGATGTATGTCGACTATTACTATCCCTTAATAATAGTTGGACAATAAATATTAGTCTATTCTCAATGAGCACTTGGAAATATTTAACTGAAGTGGAAAATCAGTTAGCTATAGGAAATTCGAGTTCAAAGGTTGACTAGTGGTACATGCAAGTCGAATTAGTTGTAACTGAGTGATTTGAAGTTGTAACAGAGTTGGATGTGTATTTATGTGAGTTGTGAAGTAGTTTAACTCAGTTAAGTGAGTTAAGCTCAGTTGTAATAGTTGTAACTGAACTTACACTAGTGAGATATTGGTGAATTAATTATTAATTAATTCACAATCAGTGATCTCACATGCAACTGAAGATTTACCATTGTTAACTACATGCATTTCATATCCAGTGGAGACCTAGTTGAGATAACAGGTGAAAGGGATAGTTTGACTATCATTTGTGACATTAGTGAGTGCACTCATGCAACCACACACACATTGGATGTGCCCATGAGGAATGCACAGCCTAGGCAAGAGGGATTCATTCATTGCAGGGATTTCCATTAGCAGGGATTGTGCAGATGAGGTAGGTTGTCTGGAAGCAATAATTTGGCACATGAATTTGTCAATTTTTGTATGACAGTGTGAGACTATTGTATATTGTACTGAGAACTCTTGGATTAGATTTTTGTATGATATTGTTTCATGATCCATGATATATACATAATATATGATAGTGGGGTTTTTAGCTTTATGCTTTCTTAGTAAAACATCTATGTTATGCATGATTGATCTTTCTTCTTGATATTGCAATTGGAGATCGTGTTTTGAATTCCGCAAGAATATCTGTAGAAGATATTATGTATTTAACAGTGGAATATAATTGTTAGATTAAGAGAATCCAGGCAATACATAATTTGTATTAAAATTTCTAGATGGTATCAAAGCACATAAGATTTTAGAAGCTAAGTTTGTGATTGGATAGAATTCGAATTTGAAAAAAGAATTTCTTGGTGGTACAGTTGATTCAACATCGAAATGGATTTCAATGGATTGAGGTTAGAGTATGCACTAGATGGTAGATCAAACTACATTTCTTGGAAGGATAGGATGGAGGTAGTACTCGAAGACAATGGCTTGAAGGAATTCATTGACAAAGATGTTCCTAAGCCAGATGTTGCAGACGCTGCAAATCTTGATGCATGTCAAAAGAAAGTGTCAAAGACGAGAAGGATCTTGTTGGCGGGAGTATGATACCACATTGTCTCAAACCTCCATGGGAAAGCCACACCATAGGAAATATGGAAGACTTTGACGGATCTATTCCAAAACAACAACGACCATAGGAAATTGGCACTCAAAGATAAACTCAGGAAGATCAAGATGGAGAAGGGTAACTCCATTCCAAAATATCTCACAAAGTTTTTCCAATGTCGGGATGAGCTGGGGAGTGTGGGAATAACAGTCCCTAATGATGATTTGGTGAGCTTGTCTCTCCTAGGACTTCCCAAGATTTGGCACAGTTATCAAGACTCTGTCAATAGAAGGGAAAAATTGCCAGATTGGGAATGACTATGGTCGGATTTGGTGCAGGAGGAGTTCAGGCGGAACACCAGAGATGGCTCTTCATCAAAACAAGATGATGAAGAGGATTGTTCTTTGGATGCCAAGGAAAGGAAAGAGAAGGGGAAGAAATTCAATTCAAAATATGAGTCTAAAGGAAAGAAGTTGGATTTGTCCGAAGTGAAGTCTTTTCACTGTCACAAACATGGGCATCTCACTACTAACTATCCACAGAAGAAGAAGAACAAGAAGGCTGCTAGAGCTGTAGCTGGTGAGGTCCTTGCCTCGTAATTTGAACTTGACTTCTCCTTGATCTCATGCATGGATTCAATTGCATTGGGATCGGTGTGGCATTTGGATAGTGGAGCCTCCTTCCACATGACATGAGATAAGGAGATTTTCAGTGACTTGGAGGAGAGACATCTCAAAAATCATATAGAGATGGGTGAAGATGGATGATACAGTGCGAATGGAATTGTTACCATTACCTTTCAGAGGGAGTCAGATAAACCATTTCATTTGAAATATTTTATGCATGTTCCAAGTCTGAAGAAAAACTTGATCTTAGTCACAATGTTGGAGGACAGAGGCTATGCCATTGTTTTCAGCAATGGAAAAGCTTTCCTGCGACATAAAAAAATGGGTCAAGTCAAGAAGATAGGTATTTGAGTTAAGAATCTATAAAAGTTTGAGGTAGATGGTTGCATTGCCATTATGGGCAAGGGAGAAAAATTTGTGAGTCGGGATGAGGGCGAATTATGGCACAGGCGATTGGGCCATCTTCATCATGGATCCTTGAAAATCATGCATCAAATATCTATTGGACCTCTAATGGGAACACTTTCTCAGTTAGATCAGTGCAAGGGTTGCACCATGGGGAACTATGTAAAGTCCACCTTTCATGAAAAGGATAACCGTGCTTCGGTGATCCTGGAGAAAATTCTCACAGACATGTGTGGACCATTCTTGGTTGCTTCAACAACAAAACATAAGTATTATGTTATTTTTGTTGATGAATTTTCTCATAAATGATGGATCTTCTTCATGTAGAAGAAGGATCAAACATTCTCAAAGTTCTGTGAGTTTAAAGAATTGGTGGAGAAAGAGTCGGGGAAGCAAGTGAAGGCACTGAGGAGCGATAATGGTGGAGAATGTATCTCTAATGAATTCAAAGAATTCTACATCAAAGAAGGAATTCGAAGAGAACTCATAGCACCTCATAACCCACAACAAAATGGGGTCGTGGAGAGGAAGAATAGAATGATCGTGAGTGCAACACGAGTGATGTTGCATGATCAGGGCCTACCAATGCATTTGTGGGCTGAAGCATGCAACACTGTGGTTTATGTGAAAAAACATTGTCCTCGTAGAGTACTTGGCATGAGTACACCTGAAGAATCTTTCATTGGTAAGAATCCTAATGTTTCTCATTTTAAGATTTTTGGCTCATCTATTTATGTGCATGTGACCAAGAATGCCAAGAAGAAGTTGGAGTCGAATGTTGAAGTTGGGATATTTGTGGGGTACACAGAAACAACCCATTATTGTCGTGTGTATTTGACTAACATTAATATGACTATTATGTGACGGGATATAAAATTCGATGAGGGGAAAGCCATGCAGTTGTTGCTTGAGAGGGAGATAGACTTGCATGCAGAGGAGGAACTGTTGGTTCCCAAAGATGAGTCTCAAGATGTGGATAAGAAAAATGAGGAGGTTCATGGAGTGGAGGAAGCCACTCATGCAGAGCCATCCATAATAAATGGCATAAAGTGCACCACGGAAGTTGATAGATTAAGACTAGATGTTGCACATAATGTAGGAGCCCCTACTTCACAATGTAGATAGTGACAGTCTCCTGATCGATTTACTGGATACATGGCTCTCATGAGAAAATGTATTGTGACTGAACCATCTTCCTTATAGGAATAAGTGAAGGATCTCACTTGGGTTGATGCAATGGTAGAGGGGTATGAATCCATTTTCAAAAACAGTGCATGGGAAATTATCCCAAGACCGGTCGACAAATCAGTGGTAGGTTCGAGATGGATCTACAAGGGTAAGATTTTAATCATTGTTCTTTATGTTGATGATTTAATACTAACTGGTGATGAGCAGATGATACACTCGTAAAAGGAGGACCTCGCAAAGGAGTTTGAGATGAAGGATATGGGCCTCCATCATTATTTCCTTGGATTGGAAATATGGTAGCGAGATGGTGAACTTTTTGTGTCTCAAGGAAAGTATGAAAGGGATATACTGGGTAAGTTTCACATGGAAGGATGCAAACCCATGGATTCTCCTCTTCCAGGAAACTAGAAGAAAGAGGATGCTACTTCTGGAGAGGTAGTGGATGATACTGTCTATCGACAGTTAGTGGGTTCACTAATGTATCTAGTGAAAACGAGACCGAACATTTTCTATGCGGTTAACCAGCTGAGTCAAACGATGGTTAAGCCTACCAAGCTCTTTTGGAAGGCGGGTAAGCATGTCATGAGATACCTGAGGGGCACATCTGAGTATGGATTATGGTACAGACAGACGGATGAGGTGAACTTGCATGGCTTCATGGATGTAGATTGTGAGGGCTTCCCAACGGACAAAAAGATCACATCAGGGAGGATCTTTAGTATCGAATATATAGTTGTTTCTTGGTACAACAGGAAATAGAGATCCGTGGCACTCAGTTCAGCGGAAGAAAAATACATGGTAGTGAGTCAAGCTGCATGTGAGGCTATCTAGATGAGAAAGGTCTTCGTTGGTTTGTTTGGTTCTCATTTAGATTTGACAATGATTCATTGTGATAATCAGAGTTGCATTAAAATCTCGATTAATCTTGTGTTTCATGATAGATCTAAGCATATAGATATCTGGTATCATCATATCAGAGATTTTGTGCAGCGAAAGATCATGTTTCTTCAGTACATTCCTATAGAAGACCAAGATGCAGACATTTTGACGAAGGCGCTCACCAGGAGAAAATTCAAATACCATAGAGACAAGATCGAGGTGAAGGATAACCCCTTTCTTGTTGAGAGGGAGTGTTGAGATTCAACAAGAAGATCCTAGTGAAAATTATGCACCTGCACTAGGATGGAACCTTAGACTATTTTTAGGTGGAAATCTATTTTTAGATGATGAGAAAATTCTATTTATAGATGATGTCTATTTATAGATGGTGAGCGAATTCTATTTATAGATGTATGTCGACTATTATTATCCCTTAATAATAGTTGGACAATAAATATTAGTCTATTCTCAATGAG
>ML777166.1:1992592-2013429 GCA_009831015.1 Picea engelmannii
GGACAATAAATATTAGTCTATTCTCAATGAGCACTTGGAAATAGTTAACTGAAGTGGAAAATCAGTTAGCTATAGGAAATTCGAGTTCAAAGGTTGACTGGTGGGACATGCAAGTCGAATTAGTTGTAACTGAGTGATTCAAAATTGTAACAGAGTTGGATGTGTAGTTATGTGAGTTGTGAAGTAGTTTAACTCAGTTAAGTGAGTTAAGACCCTCACCCACTTCTGGACCAAATCCCAACTTGTTTTGACCCTCAAATCCGAGCTGAATTTAAATGGGGGGTTGGTCAAAGACCTAAGGGTGCCCTAAAGGGCTCCTTGTCCACACTAAGAACCAATTGGATATTTCCTCAAAGACATGCTATAAATGGAGGCCATGGTTGCACTAAGAATTTAAGAATCTCATATTATTATTATGCTGCCTCTATCCTCCCTCAAGAAACATCTTTTCTTCTTGGAGCATTCTAGCAACATCTCAATAAGATATTCACCTCACCTCTTGAGGGAATAGGCTTGGATTTCTTCACCATTTGCTTTCTAGTTTATCATTGTAAGAAGAGCTCTTAAATAGGGGACTCAAGATCCCTCCCAAGAGGAAGAGGGGATCCACAAGTCCTCCTTTATCTACGGTGTTTTCCAACTAATATAGTTATCCATTGGTGGCATAGTCATTGGTCATTTGGTTGATTTATTTTGGTTCAAAGTTTCTTATGCATTTTAGATTTATTTCCTTAGTTGTTTGTTTATTTCATGTGCTTGTATTTTTTAATGCATACACTAATATATGTCTTGTCTACCAGGCCCAACTAGACTTGTAAGTGCCAATGTTATGCTCACCCAAGTGACAAAACAAACACAACACTAAATCAGAAACAAAATAATGAGGCATGCTATGAATCTTGAAGACATGATCCATGAAAAGTTCAACCACCATGGATGCATTAAATGGATGTTGAAGAGCACATAAATGAGCATACTTGGAAAGACGATCAACTACCACCATGATGATTGAATTATTGCTTGATTTAGGTAATCCCACAATAATATCCATAGAGATGTCCCTCCAAATAGTAGGTGGAATCGAAAGTGGTTGGAGTGTGCCAGGAGATTTGATTATTTCTCCCTTGTTACATTGAAAAACATCACATTCTACCACAAAAGTGTGAACGTCCTTTTTCATACCATCCCAGAAAAAAGAATGTTTGACCCGGTCATAGGTTTTGTAAACCCTGAGTGCCCAACTGTGGGTGTAGCATGAAGCTCAGAAAGCATCGTGGATTTAAGTTGAGACTGTTTACTTAAATACAAACATCCTTTGTAATGAAGCTCATCATTGTGCCAAGAGTACCCTAGGGAAACTGGAGAATTGGCTTGCAATTGTTGGATCAGATGCAAAATTTTAGGATCTTGTAGCCATTCCTGGTGAACAGCTTGGACCCAATCTGGTACAATGAAGGATAGGGAGAAAAGGGACCCTTCATCTTCATATTTTCGATAAAGAGCTTCATCAACCACATTTTGTTTCCTTTCTTGTAAATGATATCATAATCATATCCAAAGAGCTTAGTTAGCCATTTTTGTTTCTATGGAGAGGAAGGTCATTGCTCCATAAAATACTTGAGGTTTTGATGATATGTATTAATTTGGAATCGTTTCCCCAAGAGATAAAGGAGCCAGAGATCCACTACGTGCAGAATATACAACATTTCCCTTTCATATATTGATTGGCCCAAATGGTGTTCTAACAATTGTTTGTTGGTAAAGGAAAAAGGTCTTCTCTATTTCATAAGGACTGCTCCAATTCCTCTCCTGGAGGCATCATATTCCACGACAAAGGTATTTATGAAATCAAGAAGGGACAAGACTGGATTAGTACACATAACTGCCTTCAAGGCTTGAAAGGCATGATCAGCTGCGAGAGTCCAATTGAAATAATTATTTTTAAGGAGAGTAGTGAGGGGCACCATAATCTTTCCATAATTCTGAACAAATGTGCAATAATATCTTGTTAAACCCAGAAACCACAAAATATTTTGATAGTCTTGGGGTGAGTCTGATCCTGAATTGCTTCAATCTTCTTAGGATCCACCCGGACACCATCCTTGCCAAAAATATGACCCAAGTACTCAACTTTCGAGGTGCCAAAGGCACATATAGAGTGTTTGAGGAAAATTTGATGCTAAGAGAGTAGATGGAGAACTTGATCCACATGGGCAAGATGGGATTGCCAAGTTTTAATATAGATGAGAATATCATTAAAGAAAACTAAGACAAAATCATGGAGAAAAGGAAGGAAGACATGATTCATGAGGCTTTGTAAGGTGGATGGGGGAATTACACAAGACAAAGGGCATGACCAAGAAATCATAATGACCCTCATGAGTTAGAAAGGTAGTATTGGGGATGTCAACTTCTTGCATATGTATATGGTGGTAGCCATAACACAAATCAAGTTTAGTGAAGTACTGAGCACCACTCAACCCATCCAAGAGATCATCAATGAAAGGAATGGGAAACTTGTCCTTGATGTTGAGTTTATTGAGGGAACTAAAGTCAAGACACATGCGTCAAGTACCTTCTTTCTTAGGTACCATGGCCACATGAGAAGAATAAGGGTTGGTACTTGGGTGGATAATACCCGCTTGGAGAAATTCCTACACTATTTTCTCAATTTCAATCTTTTGGGAAAATGGATGACGATAAGGGTGAACATTGGGAGGAAGACTGCCAAGAACAAGGGGTATGGAATGATCATGAACACCAAGAGAAGGAGGAATCCCCCGAGGAGTGGAAAAAATAGCTTGATGTTTGGAGATAATATCTTGGAGGTCAAGATGCATAGAGGGTGTCTCAACTGATTGAATAGAATGACTTTGAGAAATAATATTGGAGTGGCCTTTCTTGAGGATCTTTTCAATGCGATGGGAATTGATGATCTCAGAAAAACTAGTTGTGAGACCTTGGAAGTGATACCTGATCCAGATTTTATGAGTAGAATGAAATGAGTACAGATTATTAATAGGTGCTTAACACAAAATAACAGAGATACAGTAAAATGGGTTTTCTATTCAATAATGAAATAAGCTGAAACTGTAAAATGTAGTAGAAACAAGCTTCTTGGAATGGTGGCAGCTTATCTCTGAGAAGAGATGTGACGGTAGGGCGCATTTGCAAGAAGAAGGTTACAATGAGGCTTTGAAGGTATTTTTACAATAAGAAATAATGCAAAAAACCCTAGACATCCAAAAACCTAACCCTAAGAGATGAAGCACTAAAAGTCACGTGGGCCCCGTTTGGGTAAGTTAGTACATCAACTTCTCGGGGTCATAACTTTTGCATACAATCTTCGTTTTAGGCGTGTGATAACCCATTGGAAAGGTATCATCAAGGAGATTCATTTTGGGGTCTCAATAATTCATTTAGATATCGTTGAGGAGCCCAATCCCAAAAAAAACCTTCATTTAGGCCCTCAAAATGGCCCCGAAAGTTAAAACTACTAAAAATAGTAAATTGCCAAAATTGTCAGAAAACTGTTTTGAGTCAGTTGGAAAAGGTGGGTATCCACCGATATCCATCTGGATCAATCCTCCCTCCTTAGGAATAAATTTTCTCCATTGCATTGAGGTCCCCCATCAGATGAGGAAATTTCTGCTGAATTTGGCCCTTGGTGAGCCACTTGCCTTGGTGCAGGAGCTGCCCTACTTTGACAACTCGATAAAGATGGATCCTTTGTTATCGAGTGCCCTTGATCTGTATGTCCACAATCTGATTATTAGATGCTTTTTGTAGGCAGTCGGGGTTGATCTATGTTGGTGTCAGTTGTTCTGCTACTTCTGAGGTGTCCAATAATGGTGGGAAATAAGGGCGAAGGAGATCCACGTTGATCACTGGGTGCAGAACAAGGAAAGGAGGAATGTTGAGCTCAAAAGCATTACCCCCCGAGGCCTTGGTGATAGTGTACGACCCATAATGGAGTGGGTGAAGCTTCCGATGGGGTCCTGTAAGGCATTCTTTTTGCAAGTGCAACCAAACTTTGTCGCCCACCTGAAACTTATGCGGCACCCGATGTTGATCATGGCATTGTTTTTACTTGTCATTGGACTTCTGTAGGATATCCTGAACCTGTTGGTGGATGTGCTGGATCCACTCAATGAAACAAGTGGATTTGTCATCTTTAGTTGGATCAGGAGATGAGTCATTCGAGGTGACCGCAAGGGGAAGTGCAACATCTATGGGTCCCAGTGGTTGGAATCCCAACCCCACTTGAAAGGGGTTGTGGTCGGTTGAGCTATGCAGGGCTCGGTTGTAGCTATGCTAGACATAAGGAAGGCTCTCATCCCATGTGCGAGGGTGCTTTGAATTATACATGCGAAGGATATGCACAATCATTTGATTTACAACCTCTGTTTGGCCATCTGTTTGGGGGTGGAGGGCCATGGATTTGGTGAGCTTGGTGTCCAGTAGTGACCAGAGGCTCGACCAGAATGTGCTGAGAAATCGACTATCCCAATCTGAGACAATGGTTTGTGGGATTTCAAAATGTAACCAAACTCATTCAAAGAAGAGCTTGGCAGTGGCCTCTGCTGTGATTCTCTTCTTGCAGGCAACCAGAATCGTCATCTTAGAAAAGTGACCAACAACCACAAAAACACAATCATTTCCCCGCTTGATGGACGGGAGGCCTGACATGTAGTCCATTGAGATGGATTCCCATGCCTGTCAGGAGTAGGAAGAGGGGTGTACAGGTCTTGTTTCTTAGTGGTCAGCTTGACAATAGGACAGGCAGTGCAGGACCTGATATACTTGCTGACCTCTTGTCGAAATTTTGGTCAGTAGAAATGTTTCTGTAGCATCGCCACTATCTTTTCAATTCCAAAGTGTCCTACCACTCGACTATAGTGGGATTCCCAGATCATCTTCGCTCGCTCACTTGATGGAACATAGATATGGCCCAGACGACACAACAACCCATCCTGAAGATGGAAATTATCGACAATTGCGTTTGCACCCAACATTTGGTAGATGGTGGCGAAGTCAGGGTCTGTCTCATAGATTTGGGGCCATCTAAATGTCTCATGGCCGCAAGAGTCTAGCACCATAGTGAGTGTCGTGACTGGTGGTCTGCTGAGACAATCAACGACACGATTGGTGCTTCCTGTCTTATACTTGATGTTGAGGTGGAACTGCTGCGAGTATGTGGACCACTTTTGATGGTGGTCATTCTGCAATTTTCCCTGTGGCCACCCACCTTTTCCAACTGGCTCAATACCTTTGTCCCTCCTGTTGGAATTTCATGGTTAATTCCATAAAATTCATAAGAATAGGTCCCAAAGTGTGTAACCATTTAGCACCTAGCACAATGTCACAACCACCCATTTCAATGAAAAAGATATGATATTTTAGGTGGTAATTTCCAAATTGAAGATGTACATTTTCACAATGCCCACAACATTTCATGGACCCACCATTGGCTATCATGATTTGAAAATTATTGACAGCATGAATATAACAATTAGTCTCCTGGAAAATGTGACGATGCATAAAATTGTGGGTTCTACCACTGTCAACAAGGATGATGACCTTCATATGCTTAATATGGCCAATGAGATTGAGGGTTTGTGGAGCAGAGAAGCTAGTGAGGGCATGGAAGGAAATGACTGGTTGAACTTCAATTGGGTTAGTGGGCTCCAGGGTAGCATCGAGAAGTGAGGGATCTTCAACAAGGGGAATTGTCACATATTCTTTAGGAACATCTTTGGAAATGTCCATAAAATGTTTTTGTTCCATACACTTGTGCCCCGTGTTGAGGGGTCCTAAATCCCTTAAACTCAACAATAGGAACCAAACCTGCCACCAAGGCCCAATTAGACTCTGCAATGTTTAATAGTGGAATGGTTCTCCAGATCTTGCGATCTAACCAATTAATCGATGGGATTTACTTACTGATTTATAGGATATCTTCTCGCGAAAACTCCTCCTTTAGTTTGAACGTTCTCTTTTTGTATTTTCTCTTATAAATGGATCTGATAAAATATAGGTGTTGGTATAAACCAACTAGGTAAAGGAAAAAAGGGATGAAAACTTAACTACTAAAGAAAGGCTGAGCTCAAGATAACCCTCACGCTCAAGCATGCATAAAAATATTTTCACACCTACGCCAATCCTAGTACTAATACATCAACTTGTTGGTATTCCAATTATTGACTGAGATACAATTATCGAAAGAAAATATACATGTAATAAAAATGATGGCAAGAAAATTAGTTTCCTTAGCTCTAATCACTAATCACACATTAACACAACGATTTGATTTCCATCATTAGAGATAAGAACTATAAAAATATTGAATTAGCTAACTTATTAATAGATTCAAAAACTCTTACTCATTACAAAATCCATTCATGAGATAAAGTCATAAGCAATTCCTCCTTATGATCCAATCACACATGCCTTTGATGTAAAACAAAAACTTGTCTCTGGTCCTAAACATGACTTCTCAATTAAGGTAGCTCTGAAATAGTTCTTTACAATTACAAAAATGAGGGTCTTTGCAAAAACCATCAACCTCTTCTAACAGGTCGATCCTCTTATTTATAACAAATTATTAAGTAAAAATAACTATCAAAAGTGCAAGCTAAGTAAAACAAAACATTGCCACATGGCACTTTCATCTCTCAGTATTCTAAGAGTCATCAAATGGTTTCACTTGAGTGGATGACTCTTATCATACTATGACCATTTGATGAAGATTTCCTTGCATGTGTTGGCATACAGGAATCTGTGTTGGTCCATTGGGGCCGAAAGGATCTCCTTTATCTCCACTGCTCATGCCCGATACTTGACTACTTTAACACTTAACTGTTGTAACACTGTCTGAGCCTTGATCGGGTGCTCCATGAACTGTGGCACTTGACCTAGCACCATGTCTTCCACCTTTTCTATATCCCCAATCCACGATAAGTCTTGTTATGCATGTAGTTTGACTATGTCATGCAAGTCGACAAAGTCCTCAGGTGCGCCGAATTCTGGGAGACCGATGTCTCGAATCGCCCAATTGATCTTGGTCTAGCTCCTTTCGCAATCGACCCATTTCTCTTGGATTTCCCACTGAGGTTCTTGGTCCATCTTTACCCAGTATTCGACTGACTTCCTTATATGGACGATGTTGTTGTCCCTTAGCACCTGAATGTTGTGCTCTTTGACGTCTCAACCCTTTTGAACCGTGCCGATGTAATCAATTATTTCCACTCCTTGGTGGGCCTCTTACGCTGACTGCTCTATTGTTTCCACCTATTCATCCATGCTCATGGCCTTGAACTTGGTCATGTTTGGGTTTACCATCCTATGCATTACCTCGTGCTAGTTCTGGGAGTTCTCTGTGAAGACTTCATCCTCAAACTTATCGTGAGCATATGGCCATCAAGATGATACTTGCAAAGCATGTTGGATGACCAGGACTTTAGGGTCGTGCTTGCGGAATTGGCCTATCAGGAACCTGAATTCAAATTGGCTCATCCCTTCTTGTTTGGCTTGAGTAGTATCATTTACTAGATAGAACCCCACATGGAAACTATAGGGTATGAAAGCTTGTTTCTTGTCTTTGACCAATGTGGCATTATAGCCCTGCAGGATGGTCTGATAATAGATTTCTCCCACGACGAGCTGGTATGGGACATGAGCTAGTAGGAGATGTGGTGATCATGTGGCCATGAACACCCTAATGTAGGTTGAGCACTCATCCTAGTACCAATGGCCTACCTTTTCTATCATTTTCTTGGCTGTCATCGATAGCCTTGGGCATTCCTTCTTAAAGAATAAAATAAATGTGGGCAATGAATTCATCACAGATGAGGGTGTAATATTTCTTGTACATGTTCTCCCATAGCACACTAAAGTAGATGCGAACTGGGAGCTATGCAACATGCCAGCTCAAATTCATTTCAGTGAAGACATTCCTTGCACACATGACATCGAGAAGGTACGAGGCCATGTAGAAATTTGGTGCCTCCCCTTCCTTTGGAGTATGAGCCTGTTATACACATATGCTTAATTGTTTGGATATTATCGCTCCCCAGTTGTAGCTGCTCCCGACGATTGTAAATGTGTATGCCAAAGGCATCCATGGTTCCGAAAACTTGGAGAAATTCTTTTCTCCATATAGTCGACAAATGAGAGCCATCAAATAGGTGTATGGCTCCCTCAGATTAATCGTTCTGTACTAACCATTGCTCCAGTTGGTGAATTTATTGTCCTCTTTCCACCATGATTCCATCAACCGGATTGTTTCATGGAACTCATGAAAATTTACCACAAAGTATGTTTTGAGCCGCTCCTCTGGGTCCCTGAGCTTATAGTACTTCTAGGCTTCTGACGGGAGGAAAAATATGATGCACCCTCCATTGACATCATTGATCAAGCACTTATGAACATCCATGTGGCTGATGAGCCACTTCAAGACCTATATGCAGGGTAAAATGGGGGTTCTTCTCACCACCATGTGTAAATACGACCATCATATGTTGGGGAACACCTGGTCATTGAACGCCCTTACGTCCGGGTCGTTGTGTGGGATATACTCCAGGAATTATTCTCGGCTAATTCTGTTGAAGAGATCCCCCCACTATGGGAGTGCTACCTTGGATCCGATGCTTGCCTTTATATCACCAAAGGTCAGAGGCTGGATGAAAGATTTATGTGTTGTTGTTTTGACGACAGACTCCTCTCTAGGGGCATACTCCAACTACCTCGCGGTCCTTGGAGAAGAAACTTCGCCTATCTCTGGTTCTTTCATCTTTGGTTCTCTCAGAGAGCGTCTGGTGGTTGGATTTCTCAACGACATTCTTCTTGCAACTAGAGTAGAGTTTAGAGACTATGTAAGAAACCAGATGAACCTATATAAATTATAACCAATGAATTGACAGACTTGGATACATACCTCTGAAGCTTGTCAAAATTGGTTTTGCTAATCACAAGCGTCAGTACAGTCTCAAATTGCTTTCTCTGCTCCTTCGGACGCTATGGAATTCACTTACATGCAGAATGAATTTGTTCACAATGGTTCTAGAGGTTTAAACAAGGATGATCTTACTGCGTCGCATCAGCCATTCAATTCGGGTTATGAGTGAAATTTCAACAAATATGCCATTGGATCTTCAGAGGAGTTTAATTTTAAATTTATCATGGGTTTACGGTGGAGGTGCGGGTGGTAATGTTGTCTATAGGAAATTTCAAAATGTTGTTGTCTAATCTATGCACAAGGTAGAAACTAATGTGGGATCAGGCATTAACTAGTTCCTTAAATGTCCAAATCTGATCGTATCTAATGCCGCAAATGTTCCATCGCTCCCCTCTTTCAGTTGTTGGATCAGGGGTTGGGATTGTGTTGTGAACATTTTTGTCGATATCCTTCTGCAAAAGGTCCGATGCTGATCGATATTACCATACAGTGCTGACATGGTAAAGATGAATCAGAGGTGTGACTAGGACCTAGGGAACCAAAAATTACTTGGGATAGAACTAGATCGTACGACCGTCCTACCTAGTAAAGACACGTGGCATTCAAGACCAACGAATTGATTTGCTCGTATTAATTAGAGTTAGGACTTTCCTTAAGATGTTTGTTCTAAATCCAAATCCTAACTTGCTGACGCCGAAAAGTGTCAAGGATTAGCTATCAATGATAAACCTACCCACGTTCTCTCAGATCAACTCCCTCGAAAAAGTCCCAATGTTGAAAACACATCGGGGATCAATGATCGGAGCTAAATTTATCGCGGTCAAATTTTTTGTTGTGATCCTTCTGGATTTTCCTCGATCCTGATAAAGAACAACGGTCATCGACTATCAATGATTTCTTTATGTCCTTTGTTAACGTCTGTATTCCTTGTATTTTACCAATGTCAAGGGGGATCAATTATCTCTCGAACCTTTATGCAAAAAACTTACGTAAACCAAAATTGCCTTCTGCCGATGAGGATCGACACTCGATGAATGTTGTTTTTGTGTGGTTCCTTTAGTTACTTGAATTCTTTCTGATGCCAAACCTAAGTGTGTTAGGTGGATTATTTAGCTGTCGATTCTTAATTCAGGTGTTAATGTATTTTAGACATGAGGTTTCATAAGTTCAAACAAAAATGAATAGGTGATAAAAGTCATGAAACAAACAAAGATAAAACATTTCCCAAAATGAAGTCGAGTCAAACAGTGCAGAAAACAAGCGGTGCCCAAAAAGTGACAAAAATTGATAAGGATTTGTAGGGTGTGTTGAGTGCTCAACAAATGGAGACTTACTTCAAAGTGCAAACAGTACCATAACAAGAAAAAAAAATGAAGAACTCTACAATAAGCCTACCTAAAAACAAAATATCATGAAAACACACACACACACATTTTTTTTTAAGAGAAATATTGTTTTAGGGCTAGGCCATTCACCGGGAAGGCGTCAGGACCCCCCTCATATTTTGCAACCGATACATTCCTACCCCAATTTTCTCAGCTATTTGAAAAGGTTTGAGCCATAGATTCTGAAACTTCGAATGTTTTCCCTTCGGCTCATTTTCTCTGTCCCATTTCATGACTAAGTCTCCTACCTCAAAATTATTTTCTTTAGCTTTATTCATGTCAAACCACCTTTTAACTGTCTGTTGATGAGAAATGAACTTTGATTTTTCTTTATCCCTTTCTTATTATAGCATGAGGAGGGTATCAATTCTTTGTTGAATAACCGATGAAGGTTGTTCTCTAGAATCCTAAGCAAGTTGAAGAGATGGAAGATATAACCTGTTCAGGTGAATGGCTTCCTCTCCATATACCAGAAAGTATGGGGAATTCCCTATAGCTTCCTTGGGTGTTACTCTATCAGCCCATAAGGAATTATGAAGTGAATTGTGCCAATTCCTCTGGTTGTCTACAATTGTTTTCTTTAATATCCTCACTAGGTTCTTATTTCTTGATTCTTCCACTCCATTCCCTTATGGATAGTAGTTTGTAGAGTATCTGATTATGATTCCTTTGTCTAGAGAGAAATCTTTTAATAGGGTGGAAGAAAAGTAAGTGGAATTATAAAAAACAAGGACGGAAGGCATACCAAACCTTGTGATCAGTTTTTGTTCTATAAATTGGACCACCACCTTTTTGTTGACATGAGTTAGGGGGAGGCTTCTGCCTGTTTTGTGAAATAGTCAATGGCAGTCAGTATGTATCTATGTTTTTTTGAAGAACTTGGTGTAATTTATCCTATGATATCTAACCCCCATTTCTTGAAAGGCCTGGAGACGACCATAGGTTAGAGTGGGACAACTTCTCTCTTTTCGCTCCCTAAGATTATTTGATAAGTTTTACATTTCCTAGTGTATGTGTGAACATCCCTTAACAGAGTAAGCCAATAATAGTCAGCTCTCAGTATTTTGTGAGCAATGGTATTCCTTGCGAAGTGTCCACCTGTAGGACCATCATGTATCTCCTTCAGAACCTTTTCAGCATCGTCTCGTTTGAGACATATTAAAATTACCCCATCATAATTAATGCAGAAGAGAACCAAATTTATGAGGCGATATTGTGATGACTTTACCCTGAGAGATTTCCTTTCCTTAGGGTTTAGGTTTTTTGGGAAACTCCCATGGTGTATAAGATAAGATAATTTTCCATACCATGACTCCTTCCCTAGAGAGACGTATGAAGCTTCACTAAACCATAATTCCAATTCATTCTTCCACTCGGGGTCTTCATTTAGTTGGTCTTGGGCTTCAACTGCTAGTTTACATAATCCTTGTCCCTTAACCAGTTTGGCAAGTTTTATATCGAGATCAAATTCTTGGACCACTTTCATCTAGTTCCCTCTTCTTTCCCCCATCTCTTGTTGAGTGAATAGGGATCAGACTACGGGGTGAGGCACAATGACTTTGGTGTGGTTTTTTAGGATGTAATATCTGAAGTGTTTCACTGCCTTATACACTGCATAAGCCTGCTTGTCTATTGCAGGGTAATTTAGTTCGGCTACTTGGATATTAGTGCTCATAAATGAGATCGGGCCCTCATTGTTGTCATCATCCTTTTGAGTCAATACTACAACTAATGATTGGTTAGAGGAAAAAATGTAGAGGAAGAAATATTTTCTAAAGTCGAGACTTCACAACACTGGAGCTTGGGATATTGCAGTCTTAATATTGTTGAAAGAAATTTTTTGTTCATCATCCCACTTAAATTCAACATCTTCGCGGATCATCTTTTGTAAGGGTTTGATAGTTTCAACAAAATTGGGGGTGAACTTTCTCAAAAAAATTATTTTCCCAAAGAAGGATTGCATAGCCTTTTTGTTGTGGGGTAATGGAAGCTGAGTTATAGCCCTAATCAGTTATGTGTCTATGTGAATTCCTACTTGAGATATAATATGACCTAATAGTTTCCCTTCCTCGACACCAAAGATAGTTTTCTTGGGGTTTAAGGATATACCATATTTCCAACACCTTTCGAAAATATGGGTTAGGTGTTGGATGTGATCTTCTCTATTCTTTGAATATACAGTCATGTCGCCCAAATAAAATACTACACATTTGTTGATTAGTCCTCGAAAGGATATGTCCATGGCCCTATAGAAGGTTTCTCCTGCATTGATTAACCCAAAGGGCATGCATTTATAAGCAAAGGTTGCCCACTTGGTTCAAAAGGTAGTTTTCAAACGGTCTTCCTCTGAAACTAGAACTTGGTTATAACTTGAAAAACCGTCCTGCAAGGAGAAAATCTCAGAACCAGACATGGTATGAAAGATTTTCTCCATCGGTGAGACCGGGTAGTTGTCCTTTTCTGATGCTCTATTGAGGTTTCTAAAATCCACACATGAACAAATTTCCGCAGACTTTTTCCCGACAGGAACCAAATTTTCTACCCATGTAGAGTGTCTAACCTGGAAGAATTTTTTTGAATATAGTAATTTCTTCAACTCCTGACACATGAGAGGTTCTAGAGATGGGTGGTACTTTCAGAGCTTCTATTGGAAGGGTTTTACTCTGGGTTTTAATGGGATTGTGTGTTGAATGATACGAGTATCACAAGTTTTCAGATCTTGGTAGGACCATGCAAAAACATCTTGATATTCTCTGAAAAGTTTGAGATAGGCCTTCCTTTCTTCTTTAGATATTGTCTTGTTGAGATTTATATCCTTAGGGTTTTTCGGGGTTCCTAGATTTATAGTCTCGTACATGGGACAGGAACTCCCTGTCTTTGTGTTCGTTGACCCTTTGAATCTTTCCTTTAAGTCAATTTTTTTTCTAAATTGGCTACACCTTTCAGTATTGTGTGAAGCATCTGTTTACCAATCAATTGATCTATTTAAGCTCTTTGTACATGGGGATCAATTTCTACTAATTTCTCCTGAAATATTTCATCATCAATAGCTAGATCTTAAAATTATCCTGATTGGTTAAAAAGTTTATGATCTGTTCATCTCCTTCAAATACCTTCCAATTAGAAATATTGTTGGGCATAAATGACTTGTAGAGTAGCTCCACAATGAACTGAGAGGCTTCATAGTCCTTTAAAGGAGATAGCCTTGAGGCAGTGGTGGCCAGGGAATCAACACGAGTGTTATTTGTTTTGGGGATTGCTATAATGTTGAAGGCTTCAAATTGTTCTATTAGTCTATGCACTTCCTATTGATAATTCCTTGGGTGGGGAGAGTTGCAGTGTATAGTGTTCCTTACGCGTCTAACAATTATTTCAGTATCTCCAAAAACCTTTATTTCTTTAACATTTAAGTCTATGGATTTCTTTATCCCTTGTACTAGAGCTTCATACTCGATGGTGTTGTTTGTGCATTCAAATTCTAGTCTGTAGGACAGGAAATTTCATTTACATTTGGGATCAATGAGGATAAACCCCACTCATGATCCCTCTTGTGACTTATACCCACAAAGTACAAGGTCCAAACTTGTGAGTGAAAACCATCAATTTCTTTTTTCCTAACACTTTCTTTCTTTCCTCCCATCTGCTTCGTGGTTTTTAAGAGAGTTTCTTGATAGAAGAGGATTTCTTTTGCCATCGTTGGAAATATTTCTTGAAAATTCATTTCATAGTTTTGAGTGAGAGGGACATCAGATGAGAGGGGCAAGAAATTCCTGAAATCGGAGTTGCACGAATAATTTTCTAGCACGGGGGAATCTATCGAATAGGCTTTGTTGAAGGTTGTTAGGTCGGTGACAGTGTGTTTTAGATATCTTTTCCTATCAATCCTGATCATATTTGTGTGTGCCTTTAATGGAAACCAAAGGTGATCCCAGTCCGTACTAAAGTATCTACTTAAATTCTCGGACCAATCTTGACTAAGTAACAATCCATAAGCTTCTAGTATATCTACTACAATGATGCCAATTACTTGAACAAATTTCATATGTGTCGCCATTCTAATCATGACATCCTTGAGTTCTACCATAACTTTCACCTGGGTTATGTCTAGTTGTATCACATGTTTATCACTTTTGAGAGGAACTGTGTTCGCTTTATTGCATATATATAATGGCATAATGATAGAGGATGCCCTTGAGTCAACCAAACAATTATGGAGGTTTATATTGAAGACTTCAAATTTCAAGAGGAAAGGTGGGACAATTTTTTTTCCTTTTTTCTCTTCAGAGCAAGCGTTCACAATTGGCTTACTTATCAGATCTATGAGGGCTAGATTTTATCCTTGGTCAGTGATTTTTATAGGAGTTTCTACTGACTTCAAATCTTGTAACAAAAAGTCCTTTTGCTGGGGGATTCTACACATGTCCATGACCAATATATTAGCCTTCAATTTTTCCAAATCTTGTAACAAAAAGTCCTTTTGCTGGGGGATTCTACACATGTCCATGACCAATATATTAGCCTTCAATTTTTTCAAATCTTCTACTATGTTGTAGTATAGCTTGGGCGATTCTCGGGTATGGATGTTTATAGGATTTATTTGGGAGACAAAATATTATTTTGGGTGATCAGATGTTTGTTTTCCTCTCGAAGTGTGGGCCACGATAAGGTCATTTGAGACCGGGTGACCCCTACTTCATGTTTTCACTACCAATACCTCTGTGGGTGGTTCTTGAACCTCAAATATATCATCGAAAGGAATTGGTAGGTCAGGGTTCTATATCAACATGGATGTTTCTTCCAGTGGATCAACTTCTTCCTGATCAAGAATATTCATAGCTAAGTCACTTTATTCTTTGTTAATGGAAACCTCATCTAAAACCTGGTTTGTCATCAAATTAATTGCATGCACCCATTGTGGGTAGTCTCCTTCAAAACGTTTCTCTTGGTGATAGGTACAGAAAGAGTTAGATGCTAAATTTCCCAGATCGATGTTTAAGTTGGTTGGGGGAGGTTCGATTGCTTTGAACAGTGGATTCCTTTTAAAAAAGGGTTTATAAGGAATCTGGCCTTGGTTTCCTTCCCCTACACTTATTTTCAAGTCTATGATATAGTTTGACAACTTATTTATCATTCGTTGTAGGACTTCTATGTCTCCACTTCCATTTTCGGGACCTTGTTCTGTTTGTTTCCCTGGGGGTCTAGTCAACAAGAGCCCTCTCCTAGGCAGAGGTTGAACATCCTTCTTAACTAATGAGACCTGGCCTTCTTTACATCCCTTCATTTGGAATTCTATAGTTTTGGCTTCCTCAAAATTCTTAGCTAAGGTTGTTTTGGAATTCCTCTTCACAAACATGGAAATGGAAGCAGGGAGAGCATTAGCGTATACTTCGATTTGCAACTCTTGAGTGGGTTTAGCTTCAGGTTGACATTTGTTTAGGATAGTGGTGAATTGTTGATTCAAGTCTTTAACCTCCTCCTTTGAACTCATGGTGGCGGTGAACAACTTAGCCATCAAAGCTCCTGTAGTGGTTTCTTCTGCAAATTTATCTAAAAAATCCTTTTGAAACTTCATCCAACTAGTTATGGACCCTACAAGCAAGTTAAAATACCATGTAGAAGATGAATTATCAAAATTATAGGGGAAAATCCTGCATACTATGTCTTCATGTTAGAAATTCATTAGTCTAATAGCTAGTATGAATTTTTTGATATGGTCTTCAGGCAATCCCAAGGTTTCACGGTCAAATTTAGGGAGTATTTTTTCTGGATGTCAGGGAAGGTTATGTACTCGTTCGACGATTTCTAGAGCATCTTTGGCCAACCAAGGTTGATTATTCTAAGGTGGGTTACCCCTTTAATCATTATGATCATTGCTATCTTCCATGTCGTATGACTCTAAAACTGAGTATTCTGAGTTAAACCCTTCTTCGTCAGAAAAATCATCGGGCTCGGAGCAATTACCGACTGGTGATTCGAGGATTAGATTAAGGGGATGTTCAATTTCTATGAGGGTGAAATCTATCAGGTATTCTACTGTGTGAGCAAAAACCTAGTCGGGGGTGTCGACCACTGGTCTGCTTACTTGTTTTCTATGAGGAAGTAATGAAGCTAAGGGTAGTGCTCCAATTTGTCGGGCGTAATCTCTCGTGATTATTCTGAATTGGTGCAACTCCTCGTGGGGAAGAGCGTAAAGTATTTCAGGGAATAAATGTTCTTCCTCTTTCTGGGGTGAGTTTCTCGTTTCAGGAGTACTCAATGTGTGTGGGATGTCTTGAGAATGACTAGTCATGCATGTGGGTTGTTTTGAATCTACAAGCTATGTGAAATATTAGATTAGAAATATTGTCAGCCATTCATTCTTTAGGCCCTCCTTCTAGAGCCAATTCTGTTGAGGGGTCCTAAATCCCTTAAACTTAACAAAAGGAACCAAACCTGCCACTGAGGACCAATTAGACTCTTCAATGTTTAATAGTGGAAAGGTTCTCCGGATATTGCGATCCGGCCAATTAATCGATGGGCTTTACTTAGTGATTTATAGGATATCTTCTTGTGAAAACTCCTTCTTCAGTTAGAATGTTCTCTTTTTGTATTTTCTCTTATAAATGGGTTTGATAAAAGATAGGTGCTGGTACTGGGTAAAGGAAAAAAGGGATGAAAAATTAACTATTGAAGAAAGGTTGAGCTTAGGATAACCCTCTCACTCAAGCATGTAGAAAAATATTTTCACACCTATTCCAAGCCTAATACTAATACATCAACTTGTTGGTATTTCAATTATTGACTGAGATAAAAACATACATGCAATAAAAATGATGGCAAGAAAATTAGTTTCCTTAGCTCTAATCACTTATCACACATTAACACAACAATTTGCTTTCCGTCATTAGAGATAAGAACTATAAAAATATTTAATTAACTAGCTTATCAATAGATTCATAAACTCTTACTCATTACATCATCCATTCATGAGATAAAGGAAGAAGTAATTCCTCCTTATGATCCAATCACACACACCTTTGATGTAAAACATAAACTTGTCTCTGGTCCTAAACAACACTTCTCAGTTAAGGTAGCTCCGAAATAGTTTTTTACAATTCCAAAAATGAGGGTCTTTGCAAAAACCATCGACCTCTTTTAATAGGTCAATCCTCTTATTTGTAACAAATTTTTAACTCAAAATAACTATCAAAAGTGCAATATAAGTAAAACAAAATATCGCCACATGGTGCTTTCATCTCTCAATATTCTAAGAGTTATCAAATGGTTTCACTTGAGTGGACGAATCTTCTCATACTCTGACCATTTGAAGAAGAGTTCCTCACATGTGTTGGCATACGGGAATTTGTGTTGTTCCATCGGGGCCGAAAGGATCTCCTTTATCTCCATTGCTCGTGATTGATACTTGACTACTTTAACACTTAACTATTGTAACACTGTCTGAGTCTTGATCGGGTGCTCCATGAGTTATTGTACTTGACCTAGTGCCATGTCTGCCACCTTTTCTATCTCTGTAGTCCATGATGAGTCTTGTTGTGCATGTAGTTTGACTATGTCATGCAAGTCGACAAATTCCTCAGGTGAGTCAAATTCAAGGAGACCGATGGCTCTCATCGCTTGATTGATCTTGATCTAGCTCCTTTCACAATCGACCCATTTCTCTTGGATTTTCCGCTGAGGTTCTTGGGCCATCTTCACCCAATATTCAATCAACTTCCTTATATGGTCAATGTTGTTGTCCCTTAGCACCCGAATGTCGTGCTCTTCGACGTCTCATCCCTTTTGAACTACGCTGATGTAATCAATTATTTCCACCGCTTGGTGGGCCTCTTGCACCAACTGATCTATTGTTTCCACCTATTCATCCACACTCATGGAATTGAAACTAGTCATGTTTGGGTTGGCCATCCCTTGGACCACCTCGTCCCGTCTTGGGAATTCTATATGAAGACTTCGTCCTCAAACTTATTGTGAGCATATGGCCAGTAGGATGATACTTGCGAAGCATGTTGGATGACCAGGCCTTTAGGGTTGCGCTTTCGAAATTGGCCTGTCGGGAACCTGAATTCAAGTTGGCTCAGCCCTTCTTATTTGGCTTGAGCAGTATCCTTTACTAGATAGAACCCCACATGGAAACTGTAGGGTATGAAATCTCGTTTCTTGTCTTTGACTAATGTGTCATTATAGCCTTGCAGGATCATCTGATAACAGATTTCTCCCATGAATAATCGATATGGGACATGAGCTAGTAGGAGATGTGGTTCTCCAGTGGCCCTAAACACCCTGATACAGGTTGAGCGCTCTTCAAAGTAACAATGGACTACCTTGGATATAATTTTATTGGTTTTTGTTGATATCCTTGGGCATTCCTTCTTAAAAAGAATAAAATAAATGTGGGCGGTGAATTCATTGTAGATGAGGGTGTAAGATTTATTGTACTTATTCTCCCATATCATGTCGAAGTAGATGTGGATCGGGAGCTTTGCAACATGCCAACTCAAATTCATGTTGGCGAAGACGTTCCTTGCACACATGAAATTGAGAAGGTACGAGGCCATGCAGAAATTTGGTGCCTCTCCTTCCTCTAGAATCTAAGCCTGTTGTACACAGATGCTTAATTGTTTGGATATTATCGTTCCCCAGTTGAAGCTTGATCTAGATTATTTTCGGCACGAAATGAGAGTGGAGATATAATAAAGAAATGCACAGAGATATTGAAGATATTCAATAATATAACATAAATGTATCAAATATGAAACCATAAACACGGATATGTAGTAATACATGATTTCTATTAATGAAAGAAATGTACAGAGACTGTAAAAATACAGAGTGAAAGACTTGCTAGAATGGTGGCAGCTTATCTCTGAGAAGAGATGTGACGGCTGCTCGCATTCTCAAGAAGATGATTACAATGAGGCTCTCAAGGCCTTTTTACAATAAGCAGGAATGCCAAAAACCCTAGACATCCAAAAGCCTAACCCTAGGAGATGAAGTGCCAAAAGTCATGTGCGCCCCGTTTGGGTAAGTGAGTACATCAACTTCTCGGGGTCGTAACTTTTGCATACGATCTTCGTTTTAGGTGTGTGATAGCTCGTTGGAAAGGTATCATTGAGGAGATTAATTTTGGGGGATCAATCATTCCTTTGGATATCATTGAAAACCTCGATCTCGAAAAACCTTCATTTGGGCCCTCAAAATGGCCCCGGAAGTTAAAACCTGCTAAAAATAGTAAATTGCCAAAATTGCCAGAAAACTGTTTTGAGCCATTTGGAAAAGGTGGGTGGCCACCGATGTCCACCTGGATCAATCCTCCCTCCTTAGGAAGCAATGGTTTCCATTGAGTTCAGTTCCTGGGGGAGAGGGAAAAGCGTTTGTTGAATCTGCATCTTGGTGAGCTGCTTGTCTTGTTGGAGACGTCGCGCTGCTCAGTTTGTGTAAATATGTCACGAACCTGTTGAGGTTGAGGTTGTTTAAAAAGTTGAGATACATGAGAGGACGATGTGCAGAAGGAATCTTTGCACTTTTTTGCAGCCTTGTCGACCTACTTTTGTTGGATATAAGGTACTTAGGGAAAGGCTGTAGTGGTTGCAGTGTCCTTTTGTTCTCCTTTTGAACAGATTGTGAAGAAGCTGAATTTTGCAGTATGAGATACTACCTTGCGGCACTTTTTAGGTGGAACAGTAGTCGGAACTACCTCTGGTATTCTGTAGAGATGACCCCCCAAAGTAACAATGACACTACGGGGTCGAGACTCATAAACAACATGGTGTCTCCACATATATGGTTGGCCCAAGAGAACATCACACACATCCAGTGGGGCAACATCACATAATACCTCATCCTTGAAGGGTTGGATGTTGTATGACAATCGACACTGTTGGCTGACATGGAGATCTCGCCCTTGCCGAAGCCACCCGATGTTGTATGGTTGTGGGTGTGGTGTTGTTGACAATCCCAAATTTTTGACGACCTCTACTGAGATGAGGTTTTTCTAGCTTCCGCTATCAACAATAAAATGCAATGGGGTCCCCTTCACTCACATCTGTGAATGAAAAAGGCGCTCCCCCTCTTAAGGATCTGTTGGTTCTTTTGGTTGAATTGTTGCAGTTGCGACAATAGAAGTGGGGTCTGCGTCAATGATCTGTCCTTTACTATTATTTTCATAATCGGATTCTGAATCAGGGTTTGGCTCCTTGTCTTTGATCTCGGCCACCAATGAATGTTTTGAGTGACATTCATCGATGTTGTGCCAGGGGATTTTGTAGAAATCACACCATTTTCCAGTGTCCTTCTTTGTCTTCCCGTGACCCTTCTTTTCCTGTGTCTTGTACTGGTTTTTGGGAGACTGTTTGTTAGGACCATCTTTGTCATACATTGGTTGTTGTGGATTTGTAGACCCGAATTCCCTCTTGTTCTGGTGCTTAAATTTCTGCTCAATTTTAACAGCATATCGATAAGCAGCACCGAGTGATGAGATGTCCAGAAAATCCATTTCA
>ML777166.1:2024367-2050927 GCA_009831015.1 Picea engelmannii
CATGTTTCATTTTTAGGATAGCATTCAAATAAAGACTAGATGCTTGCCTGCACATACTGTGTATCAGCTCGAAGTATACCAACCCTGGTTTGACAATTTAGTGATTCAGGACACTTAAAAGCTACAATTTAGCAGCCTGACAGACACGTGGCATTCGATACCAACAACTCAATTTGCTCGTATTAATCAGAGTCAAGACTTTCCTTAAGTTATTCGTTCTAAAACCAAATCCTAACTTGTCGGTGCCGAAAAGTGTCAAGGATCAACAATCAACGATAAACCTACCCAAGTGCTCTCAGATAGGCTCCCTCGAAAAAGTCCTCATGTCGAAAATGCATCGGGGATCGACAATCAGAGATAACTTTATCGCAGTTGAAATGTTTGTTGTGATCCTTCTGGATTTTCCCTGATCCTGATAAAGCGCATCGGGAATCGGCTATCGATGATTTCTTTATGTCCTTTGTTAACGTTTGTCTTCCTTGTATTTTACTGATGCTGAAGGGGATCGACTATCTCTTGAACCTTTATGCAAAAAAATTACGTAAACCAAAACTGCCTTCTATCGATGAGGATCGACGCTCAATGACTGTTGTTTTTGTGTGATTCCTTTAGTTACTTGAATTCTTTCTGATGCCGAACCTAAGTGCGTTAGGTGCAATGTTTAGTTGTCGATTCTTAATTCAGGTTTTAAGGTCTTTTAGACATGAGGTTTCATAAGTTAAAACAAAATTAAATAGGTGATAAGAGTCATGTAAACAAACAAATATAAAATTTCCAAAAATGAAGCCGAGTCAAACAATGCATAAAACAAGTGGTACCCAAAAAGTGACAAAATTTGATAAGGCTTTTTAGGGTGTTTTGAGTGCTCAACACCCCGAAAAATATTTTTCATCACAATTATTGCAAAGAACCTTCAGTTGGCGTTCAACCATTTCAACCCTAGTTAATTTATGGACCTTGAGGGGAGTGACAGGGGGTTAGGATTAGTGGGTCAAAGGTGAGGAACAAAAGAGGGTTTTTTTTTCTTTGAAAAAACAACTTGTTGGTTCTCTTCAACACGTTTAGTATCTTCCAACCAAGTTTGAGGGCAGGCCATGAGAACCTGGGATTTGATTTCATCCCTTAGGCCACTGATAAATAATTCATGGAATAATGCATCGTACATGCCCTCGGTTCAAAAGGCCAAATGCTCAAAAGTAGTTATAAAGTCTTCCATTGTGCCTGAGTGTTTCAACTTGGTCAAACGACTGATATAGTGGGTATCAGTGTCAAATAAGTCATAGATCTCTACAACAAACTGGGTCTAGGAAATATACCCCTGACGTGAGTTTTTACACCATTGCCACCATTTCCATTGTTCAGTATCTATATAGAGGACAACATATAGAAGTTTGGCCAAATCATCAGTAATACCATGCAGAGAAAAATAATTCTCCATTTGAGTGACCTAACCAGTAGGATCATAGCCATCAAATTTATCGACCTCAACGTGGGGAAGATGGGGGTCATGATGAAAGGAGTTGGATTGAAAATGCAAAGAATGAGAGGAATCAGTAGCATCTGGTTGGTCTGAGGAGGAAGGACCCACAGTTTGGTTCAATAACTAGTTGACAACTGACTGGAGGGTGTTAAATTGGTTCATGAATTTGGCTTCCATGGTGTCAATTTTTTGTTGGACTTGGGTATTGAATTGTGCAAAGTGGGAATTGGTAGAGCCAATCTCATATGTCACATGTTGGATGGGCTCCTGGGATTGATTGATGGAAGTTTGCAGGTCTTGGTTGCGAGTGGTGGTCATTTGGATAGAGGGAGTGTGGGTAATGGAAATGGGTGGGTACGACCACAAAAAAGGACTTATAAGTGATAGGTACCATGATCATGGTGAGGGTAGGGTATTCAGGGTTTCTATGGACAAGGGTTTCCCCTGTGTTATAGATCTCTGATATACATGTGGGGTCCAACAATAATACTCAACCCAATATCTCAGGGCACCAACTAAGGAGGCTATACCTTTCCCTTATCCATACAACTTGACTACCCAAGTACTAAAGAGTATATTCCTGAGTGTTGTTCTCGGTGGAACTATAGTAGTCATGAGGCCAATTAGTTTATCTATAGAGGGATTCTAGAGATCTAGGTTGATCCGTATACAGGTGTTTTATGATGCACTACCATTCAAAGGGGTACCAACATGGGTTACAAGGGTGGCCAACAGATGTGTGCTTGAGTACCACTTGTATTTCCTGCATGTATTACTCCCCGACCGCAGGTTTATGCACATAATGACAGATATTTGTAGATTTAAGACAACGAAATACGTCTCTACCCTGGAAAAAAAATTAACCCACAATGTTTTGTCAAGGAAAGTGCTCTGATACCACTTGTAAGGTACTAGGTCTATTATATTATCAGAGAAGAGAAATAATGTAGAAGACAACACCAAGATCAAAATAGAATATGAAAATACTACAGAGATAACAATGGAACAACAAATTATATGGAACCAGAACACCATAATTATACATTTATTGATAGGAAACAAGGTTCACTTGCCTCTTAGAGGGGGGAACCTCTAGCATAGCATATCTCTATTACAATAATTCTTAAAGAAAAAAACTTCTCATACCATCTACTCCTATTTATACTAAATCTATCAATCCAAAAGAACAATCTAGAGGAATATCCTTCTAGAAGTGAAAGCTTCTATTAGGTCTTCTTACACTTGAATTATTCCTCTATATTGCTAGGCCTTATTAATATTGACCTTTATTACATAGAATTATATTATTCTACCTGTTAGCACTTTGTAAATTTTGTCTGGCTGAATAGAAAAATGACAGAGGTAAGTGTTTCTGTGATAATCAGTGGCTAGATTTGGTTTGTTTGGGGGTTTTGAATAAATTTGTTGGCAATGAAGGGGAGGAACACTCAGGGCTATGGAGTCAAAATTCTGAAAGTGAATGAAAACAATGGTCAGCTAGTAGAACTCTCTAGAGGATAAAGGCTAAATGAGGTGATGAATCTGAGTTATATTTTAATTTAAGTAGAGTATAGGAAGATAGAGAAAACAAATACTGCATTAGAGCATTACCGAAATGAATTTTGAATTTGTTAAGAAGAAAATTACATAGTTTAAATTGCTTAAGCCAAGAGCATCACAAGATAAATTATGGGCCTTTAACTATCCAATTTAAATAGAAGACAGTGCAAATGGAAATAAAGAATCACAGGAAACACATACGATGAGAGAAGACAAAACTCATATCACTGCCATTAGAATCTTTTCATAGAGACTTCAAAATCTTATGCATGTATATTCAATTCAGCTTTAGAAAGTTACAATAGAGTTCAAAACAACCAAAAAGGTGCCCTTGCACTTCTTCCAACATTAGTTCATTCAAGTATACCAATATTTATACAATTTGATTATAATGGATGAAGCTGAAGCGTTTCAACTTCTAAAACTGATTAAAACAATTTCAATTGACAATCTCCGTATATGAACCGATTTACAATGATTAACAAAAATGTTTCAAAATTAGGGGCAAATTTCTCTAACTGCTCGGCGTCCTCTGCGCTATCTGTCTTGCTCTGCTCTTCTGTCGAATCTGAAAATTTGGTGACACCTAGAGATCATTAACTGGTTCCAGGGAAACTGCATTTTGTTTTACCCAACCGCACGATTTCCTTCCTTTGCAATTCAGAAGGAATCTCATAATCCATCATCTCATTAAATAAAATATCTAGGTCAATGCACATGGCATAGGACATAGTCGGCAGGCCAATCTTCATTGTTTTAAATTGATTCAAAATTTCAAAGTCTATGGTCAAATACTCAACCAGACTTGGGCCTTTTAGAATTTCCTCCATAGCTTCAAATTTGGAATGGTCCATCCTACACTGAATGAGGAGAGAATTGTAGTCTTCTTGATTGTATAATGAACCTTTACCATCCCAAAATGGTGGGAGGCCCTTGATAAACAATTGTTCAAACGTATCTTTAAACTCCTATATACTATGCTCCATTTGCATAGCTTTCTTTTGAACCGATTTGAGCAAGTTGTGCTTGGCGATGATTATCCTGGCCCAAATGATCAACGTAGTTCTGTCCTTTACCCCAATAGTCTGAAGATCAACACTGGGCACAAAATTCAGCAAATCAATAGTGTTCTAGGCCTATTTAGAGTGTTTCTTGGCTAATGTTTCATTGACAACAATACACCTACTTCGGGCCATGGTAGCCACATTGTATTTATCATTTACAAAATTTAGATAAACCCTGAACTTAGAAAACTCTACAGCAATAGCATCCCAGATCACATGTTTATCCCATTGTAACAATGCTTTTCCTTTTAACCTTTTTTTCAGTTTGTTTACTCTCTCTTACAAATCTTGATTCTCCCCTTGGAGTTGAGCCATCTTCTCATCTTTTATTTTCATCTCTTGTTGCATCTTTTCTAGGACCTCCTTAAGGATTTTGATTTTCCATCTCTGTAAACTTACTTGGGACATAGCTTGAACCAATCCATATGTGCTTGATCCAGCTTTTGTATTAGCAGGTTCAATGGAAACCATATCTGATGTTGCTACTTGTACTTGTAACCAATTTTCTTTCTCTTTTTCCACTTGCAACACTTTAGCTTTGAAATTTAGTGCTTCTTGTATGAATGTCTCCTTTTCTTGCTCTAAAGTAGCTAGCTCTATTGTCTGTGGATGTTTTGTGGGGGACATATGTAGCCTCTTCTTTAGACTTTGAATCATCTTTTCTTTCTCATCCAAAGAAGCCTTTACCCCTTAAGGGACTTTAGATTCCAATCTTTTGACCTATGTTTTCCAAGCGTTACTGGATGATTTCTCTAGCTTCAATTGTCCATGTAATTTGAGTGCATATGTTGTCAGTCTGGAAACCCTCAAACCCAAACTTAGATAGTCTGAATATAGCATGTCGCTGACATTTCTATGGAACTTTACTTTGTCTGGGGCAACAATACTTTCATAATGCACCTTGATTTCAGACACTTTATCATCATTATCCACTGCTATGTTTAATGTCTTTCTTTCAACGTCCCTGACTATGAGTAGGGAAGGTTTATGCTAGGAGATATTTTCTACCTCAAGTAACAAATCTCGTATTTCACTGTTGGCCATACTTCCTTTCACAACATACTGGTTCATTAAATCTTCTTTGGATTGATAAACTACCCTAGGTGTCTTGCTAAATATATGTTTCTTGCTACTGAAAACCCTTGAGCTACTTTCACTTTGTGGCTTGCTTCCTGTACCAGCCTCTTCATTCTTGGTTGCACCTTCCACCATATCCATGTTTGTTTTCTCTTTATTTTCTTCTTCTTCCAGGTCCACCACTTGAGAGGATGGTGTAATTTTCATTTTCTTAAGAATGTTTTACTGACTACTGGTACCCAGTGCCTCTGAACTGCTCCTTTTATCATAAACACTCATTTTTGGAGCTTTGACAACTAGCCTAGGTGAAGGTTTCTGTGTTGGGTTTTGTTGAGGGGATGACTCTGTTTGTTTTGTCTGATCATGTTGAAAAGTGACCTCCATATCTACACAGGTTTCCATATTAGCTAGCTTATCAAATCCTTCAACATGATCATGCTCATAGGGGCCATGTTTGCTCATCAATATTCTCTTTGATATGATCTGATGTGGATCATATTTCCTCCCTTGTAACTATGTAAACACAAATTCACTGAGTTTTTATTGGATCTGAGGTAAACAAGACCTATTCTTTACCACAAAGGGCCCTACCATGAAAGTAAATTTCAAGTTAGATGCCTTCTGTGCTTTCAAAAAATGCTCTGTCTCTAAAATGATCCTTTGTCTGATGAACTCTAAGGAAAAGATTTTGGGAGTTAGAAAGATGGGTAAAATGTAAGGTCCTTCTTGATAGCCATATAACCAAATCACAATAGATTGTATGAACAACATCCAATCTCCCACCCTACTCTCTGGATTTGGTTGTAAAAATATTTTCATTTCTTCCAGAACCCTTGGTAGGTCCATGCCGAATATAAGATTGTGCACCCTAGAAATGATCTTGTTGATGAAGATAAGCATGGTGATCCTTTTACATTCATTCGAGATGAATGCAGTTTCAGGGAATTTGGTCTTGTTCGATTCCAGGAACATTCTCAGCAAATACGTGTAGTATCTAAAATGTCTCAATGAATTGAAATTTACTAGTTGTTGATGCATATTATCAACGATGAATTTGTCGAAATTGATACAAACTGACTGACTAGACTCTGACATAAAAAAGGTCAACAAGAAACCCAACATGACTTCTACTACAAACTTGTCATTATCCAACCCTAAAATTTGACTAAGGAGGGAACAAGCCCACTGGACTTCAATAATCATAATGTTTACATTGATAGGTAATGATAGACTTTTGGAATGGTGTTCAGGTTTGACAATGGTTTGCAGAAACATGGTTTTTACTTCTAAGGGGGATTGTCTATAGACTGTGATCATTTTATCTTCCTCGAAGGGCTCTGACACAGTGGAGGAAGATTCCAGTATACTGAGGGTGTGTCAAAGCAATGGACTATCTATTTCACATAAAACCTCTGACCCTACCTTATTCAAAATGACCTTTTCTACCTGTGAATACTGCTCCGCACACCAGCCTACGAACTCAGGGAATGAGAAAACTACTTCTATGATGTAAGGGGTAATGGAGGCTTGAGCCGCTTCAAGGAAGAATATCCTCTTTCCAACATTGTCTAACAAATTCGATCTAGACACAGAAATGGGTGAGACTATTATTTTTATGTCAAAAACATCGAAGTCCCTGTCAATTAGGGATTCTTCTCTAGAGGCGAGGTCTTGCTTAGTTACGGATAAAATGACAGGGTTAATGGCCATGACAAAAAATACTTGTTAAGCGGCGAAGAAAGAACGAATCTGATCCAATTTTGATCTTGAGTTTTGAATGGATGGTTTGCACCAATTTTCAAACGTTCGAGTTCTTTGAAATATTATAGAATAATGAACTTGGTACCCTCCTTTTATATTTGTTCTTCCATATCGTGGATTTGAGAAAACGATTTTGGGAAGACCGCTTTTTGCCTCGATGTGCCTCTGAGGGCGCCACGCGTCCATGAATGAAACCATGGTAGTTTCTCTGAACTGCCTTCGAAAAATTATCCTCCGTGCTACTTCAATGCCCGATATGTGTCTTGGCCATCAATCTGGGTTGCTCCAAGATCTACGGTCCACCAGGTCCCATCAACTTTCGATGTCCGGGATTGGAAAGAACGGTTTTGGGTAGACCGTTTTTTGCCCCGATGTGCCTCTGACGGCACCACGCGTCCACGCATGAAAACACGGTAGTTTCCCTAGCCCACCTTTGAAAAATTATCTCTCGCGCTATTTCACCACCCGATATGGGTCTAGGTCATTGATCTGGGTCGCTTCAATATCTACGGTCTACCGAGTCCTACCTTTCGCACTTCCTCTATATTTTTCCATATACCTCCATAAGTGACCTTATCCTCCAAATTATCATGCTTCCATAGCAATGTAGCTCTTCGCTAAATTTTCGAGACTTGTATCCTATCTAGAAATTGTTATGGTGATAACATTGGCTCCAATTGGGGATGTTACCCTCCCTGTGAGGTAGAAAATAACTGTAGACTAAGTGCCTACCCATTGGGTTGTGGTTTATCCATGCAATCTGAATCTACTGGTCTTTATTCTAAAATTCAAAATCGACCCAACATAGATCAAGGCCTTCACCTCGGGCTTCAACTATGGTTCTTTTATTCCAATTTCTTTATGCGAAAAGAAAACATAAAAATGATTATGCACAATGAATGGTGTGGTGGTGATATTCAAACGATGTAATGCTTGAGGAACTTTCCATTCATAGGCCCTCCTCCAACGAGTTCTCCATTACTCTCCTGTAACAAGTAGGCATTGCTCCCACAGTAAGATGCAATTTTGAACGGGCCCAGCCATACGTGATCAAATTTCCCATGTTTTCCCTTATCTTCATTTTTGGCATCCCATTTTAGTACCCAGTCTTCTAGTTTTAAGTCATCCACCTTGGTATGTCTTTTGAAAGACGCTTTGATATTGTCTTGGCACAGTTGAGCATTATTGAAGGCCTTCTCCCTAGTTTGTTGTACACTGATCATCTCGTCATCTCTTCTCTGACTGGCGTTTGTTTCTACCTCATCCTCCTGTAACAGCTTCATTACCGACAATCCCAATGCAGTAGGGAAAATATCTTATGTACCATAAATGATTTGGAAAGTATATGTGGCAATAGATCTCTTTGGGGATATCCTATCAGCCCACAGTGTGTGGATGAGCTTTTTGTGCCATGCCTTTTTATTTTCTTGCAACAATTTTTTGATGATTCTAACTAAGCTTTTATTCAAAGACTCAACCAATCCATTTCCTTATGGGTAGTATGACGTGGAATGATCAAGGGTAATGTTGTAATCACTGCATAATTTCTCCAATTTCTTAGAATTGAAAGCCACTTCATTGTCTGTTATAATCTTGATCGGGCATCCGAATCTGGATAGAATATTGTCTTCTAAGAATCGAATGATAACGTCATCTGTATCTTGCCTGGTGGGAATTGAATCAATCCACTTAGTGAAATAATATGTTGTTGTTGGGATCCATTTATGTTGATCTGAGGATTGTGGATGTATCTCCCCTATAAAATCAAGGCCCCATTGTTTGAAAGGATCTTCCATTGAAATGGGTTTTAAAGGAAGAGACTACAATTTTCCTTTCCCATCGAAGATTTGACATTCATGGTACTTTGAAACCTCTTTATAAACATCAGGGAAAATGCTAGGGCAATAAAATCTAGCCCTCAGAATTTTATGCACAGTTGTCTTCCAATAATGATGACCTCCACAGTTACCTTTATGAAACTCTCTGGTGGTTTTCTTTGCTTCTTCTTCTATCAAACAACTCAATAAAATCCCTCTTGGATCTTTCCAATATAGCAATTCATTCACTGTACAAAAATTTTTTGCCTTCAATTTCAAGAATCTAGCTTTTGTTTTACTGAACTCCAAAGGAGCCTGTAATTTTTTTAACACAAAGATGATATTCGCATACCATGTAGAGTCAAGAAATTTCTGGGATATTTGTGGAGTCACCCTTTCTTCCTCTGTTGCACTGTCCAACAAGTCTACAATGAAGTTTATTCCCAAGAGTTCATAGTTTGTTCGTGCCATCATCTTAGCAAGCCCCTATCCTTTGATCAACTTGGTGGGTTTAATCTCTGGGTCATATTCTAATAGAACTGTTATCCATTTACCCCTCTTTCCTTCAGAATCAGGCTATGTCAAGATGTCTTTCATTGAGCTACTGGGAACATAAACAGTAGTATGGGAATGTAGGATGTACACTCTGAACTCTTTCAATGCCTTGACTAAAGCATATGATTGCTTCTCCATGATGTCGTATTTCAAAGGAGCATCCCTCAACGTCTTACTATAGTATGCTATTGGCTTCTCAAAATTCTGGTCATCTTTCTGGAGTAGCACACCTGCAATTGTGTGTTCTGAGGCAAAAGCAAACAATATGAAATGTTTCTCAAAATTGGGACAAGCCAGTACAAGAGCCTTTTTCAATGCCACCTTGATGTCTTCAAAATATTTTCTAGCCTCAGGAATCCACTTTATTTCATTTCCATTCTTGATCATGTTGGTAATATGTTTTATGATTTCATCCAAATTAAGGATGAATCTCCTCAGAAAGTTCACTTTGCCCGGGAAATATTGTACTTCCTTTTTACTTCTGGGTATGCCAATTTTTAGGATTCCCTCCACTCTGTTAGGGTGTACCTTTATCCCTTCTTTTGAAATAACGTGTCCCAACAGATTTCCTTCTTCCATGGTGAAATTTGACTTCTTAGGATTTAATGAGATCTCGAATTTTCTGCATTTTTGAAATGCCCGTCTAAGATTTTTGAGGTGTTCCTCATCTGAGGCAGAATACACAGTGATGTCATCTAGGTATATAACAATGAATTTGTATTTTTCATCAGCGAAAGATATGTCCAAATCTCTTTGAAACGTTGCCCCTGCATTCATAAGCCCAAACGAAATTTTGGCATACATGAATTTTCCCCATGGTGTGGTAAACGATGTCTTCTCTTGATTGTCAGGGTGCACCATAATTTGATTTTATCCTGAGAAACCATCCAACATTGACATATTCTGGGAACCTACTAACTTCTGTAAAATGTGATCCATTTTAGGCAATGGGTAGTTTTATTTTAGAGACACCTTATTCGGATTCTTGAAATCCACACACAACCTGATTTCTTCACTTTTTTCCGAACTGGAACCATATTTTCCACCCATTTGGAAAACCCCAGGGACATTATGATTTTGGCTTCAAAGAATTTCTTTATTTCTTTTTCTATCAATGGTAACAACAGAGGATTTATCCTTCTTAATTTTTGTTTGAATGGATTGTGATCTTCTTTGATTGGGATGACATGCTGGATTATACTGGTATCATAAAATTTCATCTCATCATAACTCTAGGCAAAAACATCAAGGAATTATTTCATTAATTTGACATACCTCTCTTTGAATTCAGGGATGAGCTATCTGGATAGCTTCACGATCTTTGGATCTTCTGGAGTTCCAATATTACAATCTTCCACATCCCCTTCATTTACTGTGATCTTCAAACTTCTTGCCACATCATTGTTATCAAAAAAAAATTCCAACGGGATCAGACCTTTGGGGATGATGTTACTCTTTATCTGAACGATATCTCTGCCAACAATCTGATTGTCGAAATATCCTTCTTTTTTTTAAGCAGATGCATCCACCTCATCGCCACAGTATTCACCATCAATGTTTAAATTCTCGAACTCATTCTCCATTTTGAGGAAGCTTTCTATCTATTTGTCATCCTCGAAAACTTTCCAGTGCTTCATATTATATGGTATTTCTGGCCTGTACTTCACCTCAACCTTGTAGTTTTTTTCAGGGAAAATCAGACTCTGAAAACTGTTGTTGAAGTAGCCAATTCATCAGCAACCTGATTTTGTTCTCTTGGAATTGCTGAAAGATTACATTCTGGAAACCTATCGAGGAGTTATAGTACCGGATTTCTATAATCCCTCAATATAGAGTGTTTTGCTTGGTATATGCCTTTGATTTGATTTATCATTAGCTCAGAGTCTCCATGTACAACAATTCGTTTGGCACCCAATTCTTCCAAAACTTTCAACCCCAATATTAATGCTTCATATTCAGCCATGTTATTCATGCATTCAAACAAAATCTTATAAGGACATAATTTGGAGTCTCCTTTGGGATGATTTATCCATATGCCAGCTCCAGCTCCTTCTCTGCATGTAGCCCCATCGAAATTCATTTTCCATATCTGATCCTTTGCATCATCTTGCTTCTTTGAAAATTCTTCTATTTGTTGGTCAGGTTTGTCTTTGTCAGCCATAATGATTTATGTTTTCTCTTATTCAGAGCATAGGTCATTGAATAAAATAGAAGACCCCAATTCAGTTTCCACTGAATAGATAGGATGATTGCTAGGTTGTGATTTGTTGTTGACCATGTATTTAAGAAAAATCTCTCTATACAATCTTATGTCTTGACCAAAGACAGGAATAGTGGCATATGACATGTCCATCTAGAGGGTTCCCTTTAATTTTGCAGCCCATGACCTGGACAACAACATACCGAATTTTGGAGGGATATTAGCGACCACTACGTCCATCACCATATTATTTGCGGGGATTTTTGCCAAAGATACCACTGGATCTTTGATCAGGCTGAGGCATTTCGCCTTTATTGAATAGAATGAGAACATATATTTATAAGTTCTTGTGACATCGAGACCCAATTGGTCCATGACCACTTTGGGCATCAGGTTGTGAGATGCTCCTGAATCCAACATGGCATTGTGCAGAGTCATGTCGTGGATTTTCAAACTGACATAAAAACAGAGGCACTTCTTCATTTTCATGGATTTCTTCTACTCTTGGTCCAAATAAAATGGCTCGGTGATCATCTTATATGTTCAGGGTATCAAAGGTTTGCCCCATCTTGACCATTCTGATGATCTGATTTTTTTACTCACTATTCTTGATTAATTCTTTAAATGGTACAGAAATTTTGATCTTAGCCATCTCACTTTCAAAATTAAAAGAGGTTGAAGTCTTCTCTACCTCTTTGGTGACCATTTCTTTCCTTGCTTCTAATATTTTCTTCTAGGGCTCTTCTTTCTTCTTTCCCTTTTCTATAGTACTCTTTGTAGAAAAAACCTTCCTGGTAGAGTCCTTTGTAGCTAAATTTTTTGGGGGCTGACTTGCAGAAGGTATGTTGCTCTAAGCTTCTTTGGTGGGATTTCCCTTTGGAGGGTTTCCCTTTGGAGGTACCTTTTGATTTCGAAGGTTATATTGTCTTTGGAATTGCATGATGGCATTTTGAAATCCTGTCTCATAATCTTCCCTTTCTATTGATACCCTTTCCTCTTCATCTTGCAAAAAGATCTCACTTGCATTCATGAACTGGTCGTGTTCTTCTTTAGTAAAAAACACTTATGTTTATTTATCATCATAGCAGTTCATGTTGTATTCAAAATATCCATCATAATTTTCATCTATATAATTATTTTGAAAAGGAGGCCTTATTTGTTGATCTCCTTGATTTTCTTGATTTCCCTGATTTTCCTGATTTGATTGATTTGCTTGATTCCCCTAATTCCTTTGATCTCTTTGTCTAATCTATGGAATTTCTGGTCTCCTTGGATTTCTAGGTGGACCATCAGCCTATTCTCTAGGGTTGGGCCTATTTTCCAGGGCTATTCTCTCCATCATTCTTTCCATGTTTCTCATCATCGCTTCAAATCTTCCCTCTAATGTTTGTGATTATGAAGTCTATGCTTTATCCTGAGTTATGTTTGTGTCTCTTCTAGAATTAGTTTTCATCTTCCTTGAACCCATTAAGTTCACTTCAACCTCTATGGAATCAGTTATCATATCATCCAATGTGGAAGATCTTCGTTCTCTTAATAATAAAGCAAAGTCGCTTTCAAAAGAATCAACATATCCGAGCTGAGTAGCTTTAGGGGGGGGGTTACCTTAGCAGGAATTGCATTATAGATCTTCATGAATCTGGCTGAAAACTCTTGCACTGTTTCATCAGGTGATCTCTTCATGTTGTTGTACTGGGTCAACAACTGAAGGGGATTTTTCTTATCCCCCCATTTTGCAAGGAAGCTTCTCTCAAAAGCTTCAAAGTTTGTGATATTGGCTAGTGGAAGGGCTCTGAACCACTTCCTCACTTCTCTTGCAAGACTTTGCGTAAACAACCTCATCTTCACATATTCAAAGTCCACCTCTTCCAAGTCTATGAAATCGTTAAACTAGTCTAGATGCTTCTGAGATGATATGTTACCTTCAACATCATATAGTTTGATCCATAGGTTGTAATCTTGAGGAAAATCATGTAGTTGAGCAGGTAGTATGAGGGGGGGAAATATGGTTTCCATAGCTACTGTGAGGGGTCGGAGTGGTTGTTGGTTCTGAGCAGGGATTACTAAAGGCCTAGCCGATGTCTCTAGAATCAAATCTTGGAATCTCTTTTTGTCAAAGATGGTCTCTCTTAAACAAGATTCAGACTTAGTTCGGAATAGGATTTTCTCAAATTTTACATCAAACGCGAGGTCTTCAATGCTAGTACTCTGTCCTTGGGAAAATAAAGATATCAGTATGGACGCAACACTGGGGTTACTAGATTTTCTTTTCTTTTACGTACAATATTTTCAGTGTTAGACATAGGCATTGCAGCTTCTGGGTCTAGGTTGCTCCTCATGTGGATTTTCTTAGGAGCCAGTATTTCTATTTCACACGGTGTGGTGCAATTGGTATCTGAGTAACGAAGTCTCCAGGATAAAAATAATCTCAGCCAATAAGGTATTTGATCCACTGTCACCCTCAGGGATCAAACTAAAGCTTTAAGTCATTTTTTCTAGGGAATATTTTTCAATTTCATCCCCGGCAACAACCCCAGAATGTTAGCACTCTGTAAATTTTGTCCGGCTAAATAGAAAAATGATAAAGGTAATTGTTTCAACCTACTTTAGAGATGAAGTACTAGACTACTCAACTCAAAGAGGGCTCTCTCGTGTCACTTGATATTTCTATGATAATCAATGGCTAGATTTGGTTTGTTTGGGGGTTTTTAATAAAGTTGTTGGCAATGAAGGGGAGGAACACTTAGGGCTATGGAGTCAAAATTATGAAGGTGAATGAAAACAATGGTCAACTAGTAGAACTCTCTAGAGGATAAAAGCTAAATGAGGTGATGAATGTAAGTTATATTTTAATTTAAGTAGAGTGTAGGAAGATAGAGAAAACAAATAATTGCATCAGAGCATTACTGAAATGGATTATAAATTTATTAAGAAGAAAATTACACAGTTTAAATTGCTTAAGACAAGAGCATCACAAGATGAATTCTGGGCCTTTAACTATCCAATTTAAACAGAAGACGGTGCAAATGGAAATAAAGAATCACGGGAAATACATACAATGAGAGAAGAAAAAACTCATATCACTGCCATTATAATATTTTCATAGAGACTTCAAAATCTTCTGCATGTATATTCAATTCAGATTCAAAAAGTTACAATAGAGTTTGAAACAACCAAAAAGGTTCCCTTGCACATCTGCCAACATTATTTCATTCAAGTAACCCAGTATTTATACAATTTGATTACAATGGCTGAAACTGAAGAATTTCATCTTTTAAAACTGATTAAAACAATTTCAACTGACAGTCTCGGTATATGAACCGATTTACAATGATTAACAAAAATGTTTCAAAATTAGGGGAAAATTTCTCTGACTGCTCGGCTTCCTCTGTGCCATCTATCTCTCTCTACTCTTCTGTTGAATCTGCAAATTTGGTGACACATGGAGATCATTTACTGGTTTCGGGGAAACTGCATTTTGTCTTACCCAGCTGCACGATTTCCTTCCATTGTGAGTCAAAAGGAATCTCGTAATCCATCATCTCCTTAATCAAAATCTCTAGGCCAATGCAGATGGCATTGAACATAGTCAGTAGGTCAATCTTCACTATTTTAAATTGATTCAAAATTTCAAAGTCTGTGGCCAAATACTCTACTAGACTTGGGCCTTTCAGACTTTCCTCCATAGATTCAAATTTGGAATGGTCCATCCTACACTAAATGAGAAGATAATTGTAGACTTCTTGATTGTATAATGAACCTTTTCCATCCCAAAATGGTGGGAGGCCCTTGATAACCAATTGTTCAAACATATCTTTAAACTCGTGTATATTGTGCTCCATTTGCATAGATTTGTTTTGAACCGATTTGAGCAAGTTGTGCTTGGCGATGATTCTCCTGGAACAAATGATCAACGTAGTTCTGTCCTTTACCCCAATAGTTTGAATATCAGCAGTGGGCACAAAATTCAGAAAATCAATAGCGTTTTGGGCCCATTCCGAGGGTTTCTTGGCTAATGTTTCACTGACAACAGTACACCTACTTCGGGTTGTGGTAGCCTCGTTGTCTTTGTCATTTATAAAATTTAGATAAACCCTGAACTTAGCAGCCTCTGCAATAATAGCATCCCAGATCACATGTTTAGCCTCTTGTAATAGTGTTATTTCCTTTAACCTCATTTTCATCTTGTTTACTCTCTCTTTCAAATCTTGATTCTCCCCTTGGAGTTGAGCCATCTTCTCATATTTTATTTTCATCTCTTGTTGCAGATTTTATAAGACCTCCTTAAGGATTTTGATTTGCCTTGTCTGTAAACTTACTTGGGACATAGATTGAACCAATCTATCAGTGCTTGATCCATCTTTTGTATTAGCGAGTACAATGGTAGCTATATCTTATGTTTCTACTTGTCCCTGTAACCAATTTTCTTTCTCTTTTTCCCACTGCAACACTTTAGCTTTGTAATTTAGTGCTTGTTGTTTGAATGTCTTCTTTTCTTTCTATAAAGAAGATAGCTCTGTTGTATGTGGATGTTATGTGGGGGACATTTTCAGCCTCTTATTTAGACTTTGAATCATCTTGTCTTTCTCATCCAAAGAAGCCTTTACCCCTTGAGGGCCTTCAGATTCCAATATTTTGACCTGTGTTTGCCAGGCTTTACTAGATGCTTTCTCCTGGTTCAATTGTCCATCTAATTTGAGTGCATGTTTTGTCAGTCTGGAAACCCTCAAACCCAAACTCAGATAGTCTGAATATAGCATGTCTCTGACATTTTTGTGGAACTTTACTTTGTCCGGGGCACCAATACTTTCATAATGCACCTTGATTTAAGATACTTTATTATCATCAACCATTTCTATGTTAAATGTCTTTGTTTCAATGTCCCTAACTCAAAGTGGGGAAGCTTTATGTTCGGATATCTTTTCTACCTCGAGTAACAAGTATCTTATTTCACTGTTGGCCATACTTCCTTTCACAGGATACTGGTTCATTAAGTCTTATTTGGATTGATAGACTGCCCCAGGTGTCTTGCTAAATATATGTTTCTTGTTGCTGAAAACCCTTAAGCTATTTTCACTTTATGGCTTGCTTCCTGTACCAGCCTCTTCATTCTTGGTTGCACCTTTCACCATCTCCATTCTCATTTTATCTTTAGGTTCTTCTTCTTCCAGTTCCACCACTTGAGATGATGGTGTAATTTTCATTTTCTTGAGAATTTTTTGCTGACTACTGGCACCCGATGCCTCTAAACTGCTCCTTTTATCATAAACACTCATTTTTGGAGCTTTGACAACCAACCTAGGGGAAGGCTTTTGTGTCATATTCTGCTGAGGGGTTGACTATGTTTGTATTGTCTGATCATGTTGCAAAGTCACCTCCATATCTGCACAGGTTTCCAGATTATCTAGCTTATCAAATCCTTCAACATGCTCATGCTTGTAGGGGCCCTTTCTTACCATCAATGTTCTCTTTGATATGATCTGATGTGGATCATATTTCTTCCCTTGTAACTGTGTAAAATCGAATTCACTGATTTTGTATTGGATCTGAGGTAAACAGGACCGATTCTTTACCACAAAGGGTCTTATCATGAAAGGAAATTTCAAGTTAGATGCCTTGTGCACTTTCAAAAAATGCTCTGTCTCTGAAATGATCTGTTGTTTGATGAACTCTAAGGAAAATATTCTGAGAGTCAGAAAGACGGGTAAAAGGTAAGGTCCTTCTTGATAGCCATATACCCAAATCACAATAGATTGTATGAACAACATCCAATCTCCCACCCTACTCTCTGGATTTGGTTGTAAAAAGATTTTCATTTCTTTTAGAACCCTTGGCAGGTATGTGCCAAAGATAAGACTGTGCACTCTGGACATGATCTTATTGATGAAGATAAGCATGGTGATCCTTTTACATTCAATCAAGATGAATGCAGTTTCAAGGAATTCGGTCTTTTTTGATTCCATGAACATTCTCAACAAATGTGTGTAGTATCTGAAATGTCTCAATGAATTGAAATTTACTAGTTGTCGATGCATATTATCAGCGATGAACCTGTTGAAACTGATACAAACTAACTGACTAGACTCTGACATAAAAAAGGTCAACAGGAAACCCAACATGACTTCTACTACAAAATTGTCATTATCCAACCCTAAAATTTGACTAAGCAGAGAACAAGCCCACTGGACTTAAATAATCATAACGTTTACATTGATAGGTAATGACAGAATTTCGAAATGGTGTTCAGGTTTGACAATGGTTTGCAAAACCATGGTTTTTACTTCTGAGGGGCATTCTCTGTAGACTGTGATCCTTTCCTCTTCCTCAAAGGGCTCTGACACTATGGAGGAAGACTCTGGTATATTGAGGGTGTGTCAAAGTGACGGACTATCTATTTCTCATAAAACCTCTGACCTTACCTTATTCAAAATGACCTTTTATACCTACGACTACTGCTCCACGCACGAACTGAGGGAACGATAAAACTACTTCTATGACGTAAGGGGTAATGGAGGCTTGGGCCGCTTCACGGAAGGGTATCTTCTTTCCAACATTGTCTAATAAATTCGATTTGGACACAAAAATGGGTGAGATTGTTATTTCTGTGTCAAAAACATCAGAGTGCCTGTCATTTAGGGATTCTTATCTAGAGGTGAGGTATTGCTGAGTTACGGATAAAATGATAGGGTTAGTGGCCATGACGAAAAATACCTGTTAAGCGGTGAAGAAAGCATGAATCTGATCTAATTTTGATCTTGAGTTTCGAATGGATGGTTTGTGCCAATTTTCAAGCGTTCAAGTGGTTTGAAATATTATAGAATAATGAACTTGGGACCCTCCATTTATATTTGTTCTTCCATATCAAGGATTTGAGAAAATGGTTTTGGGTAGACCGCTTTTTGTCCTGATGTACCTCTGAGGGCGCCATGTGTCCACAAATGAAACCATGGTAATTTCCCCGACCCACCTTCGAAAAATGATCTTGCGTGCTACTTCAATGCCCTATATGTGTCTTGGTCGTCAATCTAGGCCACTCCAAGATCTATTGTTCGTCGGGTCCCATCAACTTTCGATGTCGAGGATTGGAAAGAACGATTTTGGGTAGACCTCTTTTTTCCCCGATGTGCCTCTGATGGCGTCATGCATCCACGCATGAAACCACGGTGGTTTCCCCAACCCGCCTTCTAAAAATTATCTCTCGTGCTATTTCACCGCCTGATATGGGTCTGGGCTATTGATCTGGTCTGCTTCAAGATCTACGGTCTGTTGAGTCCTACCTCTCATGCTTCCGCTATATTTTTCCATATACCGCCATAAGTGACCTTATCCTCCAAATTATCATGCTTCAATAGCGATGTAGCTCTTCGCTAAATTTTTGAGACTTGGATCCTATCTGAAAATTGTTATGGTGATAACAGTACCCACTGGAGGGGTTAGGTAGGCTAGGTCCCTAACACTAGCCAAGTGAACCAGAAGAACCAGAGGAAGGGGAATACCTCTTTCACTCACAGATGTGGGTAAAGGAGACTTCACTTCATTTCATTATTGATAGCGGAAGTCAGAATAACATGATCTCAGGAGAGGTCATGAAGCGGTTGGACCTGTCAATGACACCGCACCCGCAACCCTACACCATCGACTAGATTCACCAAGGAAGAGATCTCCACGTCAACCAACAATGTCGTCTTCCCTATGGAATAAATCCCTTCAAAGATGAGGTATTGTGTGATATTTCTCCCCTTGAAGTTTGTGATGTTATTTTAGGACAACCATATTTGTGGAAGCAACATGTTGTTTATGATTCTAGACCCTGCAGTGTTATTATTACTTTGAGTAGACAATTGTATAGGATACCAAAGGTAGCGTCGTGTACCGCTATTTCTTTAATCTTTGATAAGTAATGCAGTAAGGTCATTTCATAGACTAGGAAGTTCATCTTCTTTGTGATCCATGCTCATAGAAAGTAGAAGGTCATCACCACATTTGTGGCCTCTACATAGAGCCTCTCTTTGCAACGAAAGTAAGTTGATGGGATTGTGGAAGAGTACAGAGACATATTTTCCTCACCCACCAGGGTACCAATGCACTGCCAAGTCAAGCATCTAATTGATCTAACCCTTGGTGCACCTCTACCTAATGGACCAGTCTATCATCGCTCGCTAATGGAAAATGATGAAATCAGTGTCAGATCCAAGAGATGCTTCAAAAGGGGCACATTAGACCCAACTCCTCCCCTTACGAAATCCCAATTGTACTAGTGCAGAAGAAAGATGGGACCTGGAGACTCTACATTGATTACATAGTATTAAATAAAATCACAGTCAGGAACCGGTGCCCAATTCACCAAATTGATGACCTTCTTGATCAACTCAAGGGGAAAAGTTCTTCAGCAAGATTAGCCTAAATTTTGGCTACCACCAGTTTCCCATTGAGCAAATAATGTATGGAAGATAGCTTTCAACTCTAAAGAAGGTCTCTTTGAATGGTTGGTCATGCCCTTTGGCTTAACAAATGCACTAGCCACTTTCACGAGGTTGATGGATGATGTATTGAGATCCTTCACCAACTCTTTTGTGGTGGTATAATTGGATGACATCCTCATCTTCAATAGAACTTGGTAGGATCACATGAAACATGTTCAACAGGTTTTGATCACTTTGCGACATCACAGGTTGTATGCCAACTTGGAAAAATGCTCCTTTGACATGAACACTAACCAGCCCCGACCACACTAACCTAGCTTCAGATATTCTTGGGGCTTGCCAACTTCTATCGATGGTTCATGCTTGGATTCTCCCATATTGCACCTCGGCCAAGTGACCAAGGGTGGTGGTAGGGAAAATTTCACGTGGGGGAAGGCACACCAATGCACATTTGATGATCTAAAGCATCACTTGTGCTCAGATCCATTACTCTATTTACCTGATCTGCAACAACCATTCAATATTGAGATTGATGCATCTAACTATGTTGTAGGCAAAGTTCTCACTCGAAACAGTCATCTGATAGCATACCATAGTGAGACACTCTCAGATACTGTCCAAAAATACCCCACCTATGACAAGTAAATGTATTCCATTGTACAATATTGTCGTCAATTTAAACATTACATTCTGGGAAAGGATACAATCATCCACACTGATCACAAGCCTCTGTAGTTCATACAAACATAGGGTAAGTTGCAGAATGACCACCACCATAAGTGGTCCACCTAAATGAAACAGTTCCATCTCAACATCAAGTATAAGACGTGCAACACAAATTGTGTCATTGACTGCCTCAATCAACCTCCAATGGCTTCACTCACCACCGTTTTCCATTCCTATGCGAATGAGGCATCTGAGTGGCCCCAAATTTATCAACAAGATCCAGAATTCGACACCACCAATCATCTCTTGGGTACAAGATCGATTGTCACCTATTTTCAAATTCAACACAAACTTCTATGCCATCTAGGTCATCTCTGTGTTCCTGCAAGAGAGCATGCAAAGATGATTTGGGAGGCTCACTACAGTCGAATGGCAAGACATTTTGGCATGGAGAAAACTATGGTTGTTCTATAGAAACATTTTTATTGGACAAAACTTCGACAGGGCGTTAGCAAGTATATCATATCTTGCACCACTTGTGCCATTTCCAAGCCAACCATCAAGAAGAAAGGATTATACACCCATCTTAATACTCCTGAGAGGCCTTGGGAATCCATCTTGATGGATTACATGTATGCCCTTCCATCCATCAAGCAAGGCAATGATTGTGTATTTTTCGTGGTTGATCAATTTTTGAAGATCTCCATTCTCACAGCCTGCAAGAAGAGCATCAAAACAACAGATACTGCTAAGATTTTATTCGAATGAGTGTGGGTCCATTTTGGGATACCACAGACCATCATCTTTGATCAGGACAACAGGTTCCTTAACACATTTTGGTTGAGTCTATGGTCATTGTTGGACACCAAGATCACTAAATACACTACCTTCCACCCTCAAATCGATGGCTAAACAAAGGTCGTCAATCGGATGATTGTGCACATCCTGCACATGTATAACTCTAAGCATATGTGAACATGGGATGAGATCCTTCCCTATGTTCAACACAACTACAAAATGGCTCTCCATAGCTCCACCGACCATATACCCTTTCAGGTGGGGATGGGATTCCAACCCTTGGGTCCCATTGATGTTACACTACCTCTTGCAACAACACATAAAAATTCTTCCCATGTTCAGTCTGAGGCCAACAAATCCACCAAATTCAATGAGTGGATTCAGCACATCCTCCAACAGGTCCATGAGATTTTGCAGAAATCCAATGCTAAGTATAAGCAATACCATGATCAACACCAGGTACCACACAAGTTTAAGGTGGGAGACAAGTTCTGGTTACATTTTCAAAAATATCACCTTACATGGTCCCATCGGAAGCTCCATCCAATTCTCTATGGGCCTTACACTATCACCAAGGTTGTGGGTAGCAATGCTTTTGTGCTCAACACTCCACCCTTCCTTGGCTTGCACCCAGTGTTCAATGTGAACCTCCTTCGACCATATTTTCCATCATTATTGGACACCTCATATATCGCAGAACAACTGACACCAACAGAGCTCAACCCTGACTACATGGAACAAAAATCCATTGATCAGATAGTGGACACATAGGTCAAGGGCACTCGTCAGTAGAGGATCCAACTTTATCGGGTTGTCAAGGCAAGGAAGCACCTACACCAAGGAAAGTGGCTCACCTGAGGCCAAATTTAGTAGAAGTTTACTCATCTTATCGGGGCACTCAATGCAATGGATACCATTACTTCCTAAGGGGGGAGGACCAATCTAGATGGATATTGGCGGGCACCCACCTATTCCAACTGGCTCCTCTTGACAATTTTAGTTCAGCATGCTCTTCCGTAATTATCTGTAATTATGGGTTCTACACTTCTGGGGTTGTATGAATCCCTACACAACTTCCAGGTGAATATTGGTGACCAACCAACTAATCCATCTGGCTTATTTTGGATTTTTTCATGTCGGTACATATTTATGTACTTCCAGGGCCGTTTTGGGGCCCTAAACAGTGTTGTCTTGTATTGCCATGATCAAACAGTAGACGAAGTCAGAGTTTGATGGAATAATGTGTATTTCTTGAAAATACCTTTCCAATGGGCTATCACGTGCCTAAAACAAAGGTCATATGCAAAATTTATGACCCCGGTAAGTTTAGGTACCAACTTACCCATCAGGGCCCACATAACTTTTGGTGTTTCATATCCTAGGGTTAGGTTTTTGGATGTCTATGGTTTTGGCATTCATGAGTAATGTTAAAAGGGCCTCTGAAGCTTCATTGTAATGATTATGCTCAGACGGATGTGTGTAGTAGCCACATCTCTCCTTAGAGATAGCTACCACCATTCGAGCAAGTGTTTTCAATTTTGCAGTTTTACAGTTTCAATCTATTTTATTTATTCAATAGAAGTTATTGTTCATTGGATATATGTTGTTTTTCTCCATATCTTTGTGTTATTGTATTCAATATGTTATTCATTTTTCTCCGCTCATAAATCTATATCATCAGGTGTTGCCATAGGGGAAGACCTAGGGTTCAACTCTAACAACGCACCAACAAACCCTAACTACTATCCCTTATGGAAACACCTGTGAAGCATATGAAGTCACACCTGAAGTAGCAATAGGGGGGTTGCAAAACACATATGTCTACAACAAGAGGAAATGCAATATGATTTCTAAACAACAACACAAAATAGCCAAGAGATTCTTAACAGTATTATGCTTAACTTTGCGAAGTAGGTTATATCTTCTTATCTTCAATAGAAACATAACAATGTAATAACAATATAAAATATAGTAAATAGCAAAGCATTAACCACATGGAACAACAAGATTTTATGTGGTTCACCCTCTCCCTAGGGCTACATCCACAGAACTGTCTTTATTGATTAAATAGATAAAATTATATAGTTCTATATGTGCTCTCAGCTCTAGATCCTTCTCTCTCTTCCTCTTTATTTCCTATCCCTACACACCCAACTACAGAGTCATTCTTCGCACCCATCTAGAGACCCAAAATGCAATAATTCTCTAAAATATAACACTTTTACATCTCAATATTTTTTTTAATGAAGTGTGTGCCTTGATCACACATGAGGATCTTCAAGCATCCAAATCTTGTTATGATATCATCAAAGATGAACCGTGCAGTTTTAGTTGCACTACAATCTTTAACTTCTCTCGATTATGCCCATCTGGTCAAGTACTCTATAGAAGTGATGATATATCGAACTCATGTGCGCTTTCCTGGTGGGTTGATAGGTCCCACAAAGTCAATAGCCCATTTCTCAAATGCCTGTAAAGTTAACTGAGGTGATAAAGTCATCTCATCCCTTCTAGAAGGCTTCCCTACTCTTTGACATACATCGCAGGCTTTATAGTATTCCTTAGCATCCTTATGTAAAGTGGGCCACCAAAGGCCAACTCTGAGAACCTTCCACGTTGTTTCTTTCCCTGCAGAGTGTCCTTTTGCGATGCCTTCATGTGCTTCTGCAAGAATCAATGGTCTTTCTGACTCCATAACACATCTTCTTAAGATCTCATCTGGTCCCATCTTATATAATTTTCTAGCTATAAGTTGAAAATCTGCAACGCAGACTACCAACTATTTTTTTCTGAATAACTATATACTCGCGAGGTTCCATTCCTGTGGATAGGAACTAGACTATCTCGGTGAAGTGATCATCAACTTTCCTGATGGCCGATAACTATGCCTCTGGTAGTGTATCATCCAAATTGGTAGGTTTCTCTCCATGTTCAAACCTGGATAAGCGGTCAGGTCCCTTATTCATTCTTCCTGGCTTGACCACAATCTCAAAGTCATACTCCTGGAATAATAATAGCCATCTGCATATTCTTCCCCCCAACACTGGCTTGTGAACTAAGTACATTAATGCAGAATGATCAGTAAACATCTTAAAATGTCCTCCCAACAAGTAGTGTCTAAAATTCTGCAGTGCATATACCATATCTAAGCCTTCTCTTTCAATGGTAGTATAATTCCTTTTAGATGTAGAAATCCTCCTGCTAGCAAAGGCTATAGGGTGGTCAATGTCTCTTGCACCTGGCTATGCTAAAAATGCTCCTAATGCAATGGATGAAGCATCGACATGAACATGGAATTCCTTAATCCAATCTGGAAAAACAAAAATAGGCACAGTGACCATTTTTTGCTTTAATGTGTCGAAGCTCTGTTGGCATTCCTTTGTCCATTGAAACTTACTATCCTTATTTAATAGCTTCTCCATAGGTGTTGTTATCTATGCGCAACCCTTAATAAATTGTATGTAGTATTCAGTGTGTCCCAATGTTGTGCGCAACTGTCTAACCGAAGTAGGAGGAGGTAGATCAACAATGATAGCAATCTTGGAAGGATCTACCAACAACCCCTTCTTACACATAATGTGTGCTAACAGTACTCCGAAAGGTGAAAATAAAATACACTTCTTTAAGTTCAGGGAAATCTGACATTACCTGCACTTATCCAACATTAGTCTCAAACATTCAATATGATTTTTCAATAGACTAAAAATGGTCCAGTCATCAAGGTATGCCTCCAAAAACTTATGTAAAAATTTCTTAAATGCTTTGACCACCACCCTGGAAAATATGGCTGGTGCATTCTTCAAACCAGAAGGCATCACCGTGTACTGAAAATAACCCCATTCTATTGCAAATGTAGTCTTATGTCTGTCCTCCTTAGCAATTATGATCTGGTGATAGCCTAAAAATCCATTTGTCAATGAATAAACTTCCTGTCCTCCTACATTATCTAGAACTTCATCAGTAAGAGGTGTACGAAATGGATCATGTAAACATGCATCATTCAATTTCCTTAGATCTACACAGATTTTGATTTCTCTTGTCTTCTTATCTTAGACCACCATAAGGCTGATCCATTCAAATTCTTCGATTGGTTCTATAATTACTGCTTCTAGTATTCTATCTAATTCAGTCTTAACCTTATGCTTGTACTTGGGATTCAGTCTGTAAGGCCTCTTCTTGACAGGCCTTGCATCTACTTTCAAAGGAATCTTCATTTCTCACATGGGCCCTTTAATGCCCTTCATATATGTGAACTTGGTTGGAAACAATTCTTGATACTCATCCAATGGTTTTGTAATCTTGTTAATAGTAGAATCATCCCAATAGTCTCCAACATTTGCCAACTTAGGCACTTTCTTTGTTCCAATATTAACCTTCTTAATTTTAATAGGTTTCCCAATAAAAGGTAATTCAATCCCTGGCCCTTCTATATCTCTTTTTCCTTCAGTTTCTGAAATGTTCACATTCCTAGGTTCATCATCCTCATCAACATTAATATTATAACAACCCTATAACCACTAAAGAGGCGCAATCCATTCATCTTCTTCTTGTTCAAGAGGGGGGTTAGGTGCTTCCTCAAATACCTTATGTATTACAATTTGTAAAGACTGATCTACTGTGGGATACTGAATTTCAAATAGGAATGTAGCTATAAAGTTTTGGGTCATACCATACCAATATGTAGTGACTAAGCATAGTTCTTCTTGAAGATACTAGTTGATAGGCGTAGTATCTAAGGTGTTAATGAACTTATGTACCCATTGTTCTTTAGGAATGTTTCTCCAGAATTATTCACAACTACACATGGTCATTAGGAAAAATCTAACCTGTGTATCAAACTTCGCAACCTTCATATTGGTCCAAAAAACACACTGTAAAAAAGGTGTGACACTGTACCTGTTATCTCTCCAAGAAACCCTTTGTGGTTGCAGACCAAAGGTGCTTGGTAACTTGAAAATGAATGTTTTTGTATTTTATAAAGGTGGATCGATGGGACAACTCAATACAGCTTAAAGTATTCAAACATTTAAATGATAAACAAATAGACAGTGCTCTCAAGAATTGATTAATCAGCAAGTAGCTTTAAAGTGGGTGGAGAACAAATTATCACTAAACCAGTGCAAAGCAGGGTCTAAGAGACAATCAAAAGAGTTATTATC
>ML777166.1:2057087-2075818 GCA_009831015.1 Picea engelmannii
GCGAGTAAATAAACATTCACTCAGCCCAAAATTCGCCCCAACAGTGAGGCGTTCATCCCACGATGAAAGAAAACGACCCAGCACTTCATAAACTCGCCCAAACTGCAATATTTCATCAATGAGAGAGCCCAGGTTTGTATGCAGCTCGCCCAGCTGCATAAGAAAGACGCCCAACAAGTATTTTCAGTTCAGATCTTGAAGCTGATCGTGGCGCTCTGAGACTCCCAAAACATTTGCACACAAATCATCTGCCTGCAAATCAGGTGTTTGACTATTTGCATGTTGCACCTGTCTTTATTTTGCTGAGAGATATCATAAGAAYTGCTGACAGATGGAGAAAAAGAGACTCGGCGCTTTGGATTATGCCTTGTGTGTCGAGTTATGAATTAACTTTTGGCTTATCTCGTGGAATGACTCATGGCTGGGTACACTAGGATAGCTAAGGATAGCTTAATATTAGATTACACGCATACACACCATTTTTGCTTTTGGAAATGTTTTTGAAATAGACATATACTTTTTATTTCAAAATATAAAAAACGAAAGCTATGGAATGATATTTATTTGTGTTTTTTGCATTTGCAGGTTGAGAACCCTAGAGGTAAAGCAATTTTAGACAAAGTGACTTTCAAAGGCTGAGAAGGAAAATGAGTTTTTTAAAAGAGATAGAGGCAAACTATATTCGTTGCCGAAAATTGGCCTGTTTCGGCAGTTAAGTAAACTTCCACAGACTTAGTTAAACTGCCAAAAGCTGAGATTTTGAAATTTGAAGGCCAACACTCATAGAAATAAAGTTTTTTAACCCGTTCTTATCACCCAAAATGACGGTGCGTTTTTGGGAGATAACAGTACCCACTCCTCGATGTTCTTCTTTTGTAATTCCCACCATCTAGTTGGCGTTTCTTTCAAGAATTCATCTAGTGTCAACAACCTCTGTTGTACTGGTACAATTCCTTCAAACTCATATAGAAATGTCTCTAAATTATTCAATCCATCAAATGTAGGAACATTACTTACTTTTGTGCCAATCCAACAAACTGCCTTAGTTAATCTAGCACACCTACGCGTAGAGAATTCATACATTATGTTCTGCCAATTTTCCAATGCTTCTTCTGAATCTGACGAGCATGCACTTTCACTTCGCCAACTTAGATTTCCATCTATTGTAGGATTAATATAATCTCGTTGTCATACTGTCAGTTTATAGATGTTCTCTAGCTCGTAGGCACGATATTATTCTCTTATAGGTTCTGTGTATCTACGACCTTCATCGAGGTCAAGAGGTGCAATGACCCTAAGGCCATCACCTCCAAATGTCATTCTTCTCTTTTTTAGGTCAACAATAGTCAAATTGTCAAAATCCCAATCAATACCCAACAATGCAGGATATGGACAGCTATCATCAACAATCTTGATCACTTCGAACTCTGCAAATGTCCTCATTATGTCGATGTCCACAGGGACATTCTCTAGTATTCCAAAGGGGCTCACCGCCTACTGATTATCCATCTTGAGCCTAATAGGAGAGTAAATAAATTTAGGTTTTCCCATCAATGCCCAAGTCTGCTTCGTCATAACATTTACTTATGATCCCAGGTCGAGGACCACATAGTTTATGTCGTAGTCTCCAATATAAACACTAATGTGAAGTTCCTTTCTTGTCCTCCTTTTTCTAGATACTTGATTCACAACTCTACTCAGCAGAGGATCTACTTTTCCAATTTCATACTGTCTTATCAGGTGTTGTAGTTCCTACACAGCTATTTCATCTTTAATCAAATCAATACAAGTATACAAGAAGTCCACAAGCTTGATTACCTCTTTTCTTTGTCTACGTAGGGTAGACTGATCAAATGTTGGAGGCATTTCACATTCCCTTACTTTCAGTTGTGCCCGAGATGAAGAAGCTTGTTCACCTACAAATTCTCTTCTTGATTCTTCAAAAGTATGATTTTCTTTCCTTGGATCAAACAATGGTGCCTTCTTTGAAGCTCTTCTAATCCTTGATCCATCTGTAGTCTTTCCTATATTCACCCTATATTCTCCTGTAATAGTGCCTCCTCTAGTAATAACAATGACTCTGGGTTCCTCATCGCGAGGTTCAGTTGATATTAGTTGGACTTGTTGGTTTCCACCTTGTCTTTCATGAACCTTATCTAACAATATTGGACAGTCTTCAATGGCATGGTCAAATGAATTATAGTAGTTGCAAGTAGTACAAGGGTTCTGACAATCCCTTGCCAAATGACCTGGTTGGGTGCACTTATAGCAAATAATATGACCTCGACCTTGACCCATGCCTCATCCTCCTCCTCTTCCTCTGAACCTACCGTGAGGATTGAATTTTCATCTTCCTGGGGAATTCAACTGCACATCAGTCCCTTCTGGTTGTAATTCTCCTTGAATTATATATGAATCCCTTAACCTTTCATGCATGAGGTCATAATCCCTACAATCCTTCTCATCATGCCCCACATATTTACAAAATGTATAATAAATATTGGTGGGTGTCTGGACATATTTATGCATATAATAACATTCACTGGGGTGATGTCTAGTTCTACATACCTCGCACCATGGTAAAGTAGCATGCTTCAAAGGGTTGGGAGCTCCAGAAGCCAAGTATTCATTAAATAAAGGACAATTCTCTTTGTCATGTCCCTCTTATTTACAACTGATACACCAGATGTCTTCTCTTCTTTCTTTTCCTTTGTCTTTCTTCATGTCTTCAACCTATAAAGATAAACTAGTTAATTGATTCAAAATCTAACTCATATCGGGACTGGATTCTCCTATAGGGTTTGCATCTAGTTTCATGGAAATCTCTATTGCTTCATCATGTAGAGCAACCTTCTATTGAATTAGAGGAACTCTAATGTCTGGCAAGAGGGAAACAATGAAAACTTAAATGGCCTGTCAAGGTCTTAAACCTCTTATCAAATTCCCCAATAGGTTAAGTCACATTTTTCTTGATTTCCTTCAAATCTGTAATGCACTGAGACTCTGACTTAGGCTTCCTGAACTCTGCACTCAACACAGTCTTAATGGAATTCAATGCTTTAGGATATACATATCCTGCAACAAACTTCATATACTAGCTCAGTGCACAGACGTCCCTCAAGGTAGTACTAAATTGATATCTCTTAACAGATTCATTGGTGACTTGCTTAATTCTCCATACAGCTTCACATAAGAACTAGTGTTGGTCAGGATCCTTAGATCCATCTCCTCTAAAAATACGTAACCTCATTTCATCTACCATAGTTTTACCTTGGTTTCTCGACTAAGTCAGTACTAAACTGCTTGTGACAATACTCTAAGTGCTCTAATTACTCTTGTTATTCTGGTTACTTGGTGCTACTAAAACAACAGGAGGAGTAGCAATACTTACATTGACAATAGGCACAGTACCTGAAATTTCTGGTTCTTAGCAGTGAGGTTCTTACATCTCTACTTCCTCTTCCCTCTCGAACTTTGAATACTCTTCGTTTGATCTCTCTTCTTTGTCTCCACTGTAGAAATATGTGTCTTGTGCTAATGGCCCGTAACTCTTCTTAAACACGTTCACAAGAGGAATCTTTTTGAATGATCTCCCATTGCGCGTGTGTCCAGCCTCTGTGTCACTGTCGATTTATGAATTCTTGAACATTAGCTTTAAAATCCAACTGATTACTGTATCTTCAAGATATTATTCTCATGCAATAGCATCTTAATCTTCAACGTCAAAAAGTGTAGAAACTTTCCTCTAGGTCCCTGGAATAAATACCTCTTTGCTTGACTATATGATTCCAGTCTGTCAATAGCAAATTCAGTAATGCACCCTCCAATAGTGTTGTCAAACCAAAGATCTATTGTTCTTGACACAACCCTATCAACTTTCTGAACTTCCTTAATTATCACTGATGTCCAAACTACAGGTGGTCTAGATATGATTTAAAACTAAGTGTTTGCTAGTCTGGCTAACCACTCGTACAACTCCTGATGAACTCCTGCAAAGAAAATATCGTGCACATCAGTAAAAATGTACCTTCCCAGCTAGTCTTTTATACTAATGCTAGGGTTCTTTTTCTGAGCTTCGACAAAGTCCCTTCTTGTTCTTCTATCCACTTTTGAACTTCTGTCTTCGATGGAAACCACCTTGACATTCCCTCAAGAAGATCCCAGTCACGACAACAGAACCATTTGTTGGCACAGGGGAAGATCGGGGGTTCAACTCTCGCAATGCACCAACAAACCCTAACTATTGGCCCTTACGGAAACACCTGCGAAGAAGATGAAGTCTCACCCGAAGGACATGTGTCTACAACCAGATGAAATGCAAGATGATTTCTAAAAAACAACACAAAATAGCCCAAAGATTCTTAACAGTATTATGCTTAACTTTGCGAAGTAGGTTATATATTCTTATCTTCAACAGAAACATAATAGTGCAATAACAGTATAAAATATAGGAAATAGCAAAGCATTAACCACATGGAACAACAAAATTTTACGTTGTTCACCCTCTCCCTAGGGCTATGTCCACAAAACTATGTTTATTGATTAAATAGATGAAACTATACAATTCTATCTGTGCACTCAGTTGTAGATCCCTCTCTCTCTTCCTCTTTATTTCCTATCCCTGCACACCCAGTTGTAGAGTCATTCTTCGCACCCAGTTGAAGACCCAAAATGCAAGAATTCTCTAAAATATAACACTTTTACATCTCAACATCACTATCATCTCATTTTCTCAACTCTTCTAGAACTCTATTTATACATTCCATGACTCTTAGAAAACCATGGACCGAAGCCCGAGTGAAAAAACCCTAGGTCCACATAACCTGCATTTTAAGGACTTCACCGACATGTTCCTCCTTCTTCTCCACGAGGTGCTTGAAATCACACATTAGTGTCTTCTTCCGCTTGTTGAATTGTCCACGATCTATGTTCTTTGCTTCTTTGTCTTCCTTGATCTTCCCTTTCAACAACTTACCTTCCTTTACTTCGTTCCTTCTTTTATGCTTCTTTAACCACTTCGACCCTTCCTCAGTTTGTGTGCCTTACGCGCACTTCATACTTTGTCTTTCTTCTTCCTTAATATTCGCTTTCTTCCTTAATACATGACCAAGAGCCAACATTAGGACAACCAAACCAAGTCACAAACAAAGAAGGGTAATGAGAATATGAAGAAAGACACTAGGAAGTGGTGTGAATTCTATAAAATCCCCTGACATAACATTGATGAATGTTTCTCAAAGAAGTTGTTGGTGGTCGAGTTGAAAGCTTCAGAATTAGAGGTAGGTTCCGACTGTGAATCAGATCTAGACAAGGGGAAGTGTATCATTGATGCAGAACCTAGTGTCGATGTCGCTACCACCAAGGTCCAATAAAGTGAATAAGAATAACTAGAGGATGGTAAAATCCTTTTTAACTCACAGATGTGGGTGAAGGGTGCTCCATTACATTTCATTATTGATAATGGAAGTCAAAAGAATATTATCTCAGCATAGTTTCTCAAGCATTTGAATCTACTGACGACACCACACCCGCATCCCTACATCATTGAGTGGCTCTGCCAAGGAATATATCTCTGCGTCATCCAATAACGCCGTCTTCCCTACCACATCAATCCCTTCAAGGATGAGGTATTATGTGATATTTCCCCCCTTGAAGTTTGTGATGTTCTTTTAAACCAACCATACCTGTGGAAACAACATGCTCTATATGAGTCTATACCTCGCAGTGTTATTGTTACTTTGGGTAGACAATTGTATAGGATACCAGAGGTAGCTTCGCCTACTGCCATATCTTTGATCTCTACTAAGCAATGCAGGAAGGTCATTTCCCAAATAGGGAAACTTTTATTCTTCGTGATTCTATCTCAAAGTGAATAGAAGGTCACAACCACATCCATGTCTTGTGCACAAGGCCTCTCCATGTAACAGAAGTAGGTGGAAAAGATCATGGAAGAATACAAAGGCATCTTCTCCTCACCCATAGGGTACCGTTGTACTGTCAATTCAAGCATTCAATCGATCTAACCACCTGGTGAACCTCTACCCAATGGGCCATTCTATCGCTTCTCTCTGATCTAAAATCAGGAAATCAAGTGACAGATCCAAGAGTTGCTTCAAAAGGGGCACATCTGACCCAACTCCTCACCCTGCGGAATCCCAATTTTACTCGTACAGAAGAAATATGGGACTTGGCAACTTTTCATTGATTACAGGGCCCTAAAAAAAATCATAGTCAGGAGTCGGTACCCAATTCCTTGAATTGACAACCTTCTTGCCTAGCTCAAGGGAGACAAGTTTTTCAATAAGATTGACCTTAATTCTGGCTACCACCAAGTCCCAATGGAACATGATGATATATTGAAGATTTCTTTCAAGTCCAAATAAGGTCTTTTTGAATGGCTAGTCATACCCTTTGTTTTGAAAAATGATCCAACAACTTTCATGAGATTGATGGATGATATAGTGTGGCCTTTCACCAATTCTTTTGTGGTGGTATATCTAGATGATATCCTCGTATTCACAAAGAATTGGGCAAAACACTTGCAATGTATTCAACAATTCCTTCACACTCTGTGACAACACAAGATATATGCTAACTTGGAAAAATGCTCCTTCGGCATGCACAGGGTGCAATACCTAGGCTATATTGTTGATGAGAATGTTGTGCATGTGGATTCAGCCAAGATCCAAGTCATTCGTGACTGGGCATCCTTGACCACACTAAACGAGATTTGAAGCTTCTTAGGACTTCCCAACTTCAATCGTAGATTCGTGTTGGGATTTTTCCATATTGCATGGGCCCTCATCCAAGTGACCAAGGGTAGTGGAAAGGAAAAGTTCATTTGGGGGAAGTCATAATAGCAAGCATTCGATGATTTGAAAATTTGCTTGTGCTTAGCTCCGGTACTCTCCTTACCCAATCTGCATCAACCTTTTGAGATTGAGATCGATGCCTTAGAATATGTCATGGGCATAGTTCTCACTCAACACGGGAATCCAGTGGCATATCATAGTGAGACACTATCATATGTTGTCCATAAGTACCCCACCTATGAAAAATAAATGTATTCCATAGTACAATCCTGCCAACAATGGAAGCACTACATTCTCAGGGAGGAGAAAATAATCCACACTGATAACAAGCCTCTGCAGTTCATGTAGTTACAAGGCAAATTGCAAAACGATCGCCATCAAAATTGGTCCACATACTTGCAATAGTTCCATATCAACATCAAATATAAGACAGGTAGTGCCAATAATGTTTTTGACTACCTCAATTGACCTCAAAGTGTAGCCTTAACCACGATGCTCTAGTCTTGTGTCCATGAGGCATTCGAGTGACCTCACCTCTACAAGAGTGATATTGACTTCACTACCACTTACTATATGTTGAGCATAGGTGCGACTATCACTGAATTTCATCTTCAAGATGAAATGTTATTTCATCTAGGCCACCTTTGTGTTCCTTCAAGTGACCAAGAAAAAATGATTTGGGAATCTCACTACAATCGGATGGCAGGACATTTTGGCATGGAAAATACCCTGGAAGTACTACATAAGCATTTCTATTTGCAAACAATATGCTAGGATGTCAAAAATTATATGAGGTGTTGCATTGCCTGTGTCAATGCCAAACCAACCACTAAGAAGCAAGGCATGTACACTGCTCTACCTACTCCCAACATGCCATGGGAATCCATCTCGATGGACTACATGCCGGGCCTTCCTTCAACCAAGCAAGGAAATGATTTTGTTTTTGTGGTGGTTGATCGGTTTTCTAAGATGGCCATCCTAACAACCTGCAAGAAAAATATCACCGTGGAGGTCATTGCCAAGCTCTTGTTCAAATGGGTGTGGGTACACTTCAGGATACCACAAAACGTCATATCATATCAAGATAGCAGTTTCCTAATCACATTCTGGTCTAGCCTCTAGTCACTTTTGGACACCAAGCCCAAGAAATCCATTGCCTTCCACCCCCCCAAACTGATGTCCAGACAAACGTTGTCAACAAAATGATTGTGCATGTCTTGCGCATGTACAACTCCAAACATATGTGCACATGGGATGAGATTCTCCCCTATGTTCAACACAACTACAAGAGATCCCTTCATAGCTCGACCGACCATAGTCCCTTTCAGGTAGGGTTGGGATTTCAACCATTGGGTCCCATTGATGTCGTGCTACCCCTTGCATCCACATAGGAAAAATCATCCCATGCTCAATATGAAGCCGACAAAGCCAACAAATTTATTGAATGGATTTAGCACATCCAGAAACATGTCCATGATATTTTACAGAAAGTGAATGCTACGTACAAACAATGCCATTATCAACACCAGGTGTCGCACAAGTTTTAGGTAGGAGACAAGGAATGGTTGCATTTGCAGAAAGAGTTCCTTACAGGACCCCATCAGAAGCTTTGACCACTTTGTTATGGATCTTACACCATCACCAATGTTGTGTGTGACAATGCCTTTGAGCTAAGTATTGCCCCCTTCCTTGGCCTCCACCCAGTGTTCAATGTGGACCTCCTTCAACCCTACTTCCCACCATTATTGGACACATTGGAGATCACATAACAGTTGAAACCGATAGAGCTCAAACCTGACTGCATGGAACATGAAACCATTGATCAAATCAGGGAAACTCATATTAAGAGCACTCACCAACAAAGGATCCATATTTATCGAGTTGTCAAAGCAGGGCAACTCCTGCACCAAGGAAAGTGGCTCACCTAGGGCCAAGTTCAACAGAAGTTTTCCAATCTAATGTGGGAACTCAATGCAATGGAGACCATTGCTTCCTAAGGGGGGAGGACCGATCAAGGTTGATATCAGTGGCCACCCACCTATTCCACCGCCTCAAATAAAAATTTCCATTTTGGCAGTGTTTTTACAGTTTTTTGGGTCCCAAACTTTTGGGGCCATTTTGAGGCCCTAAACAATGTTTTTTGGGCTTGGCGACTCCAAACAAGTAGTAAAAGGCAGATGCTAGGATGAAAAAAATATGTAATCCTTAGATATACCTTTTCAACGGTGTATCTAGCGCCCCAAACAGAGATAGTATGAAAAAGTTACTCCCTTGGGAAGTTGACGTATCAAAAATAGAGATAGTATGAAAAAGTTACTCCCTTTCAACTACCCCCATCGGGGCCCCACAAACCTTTTGGTGTTTCATCTCCCGAGGTTAAGGTTTTGGATGTTTAGGGTTTTCTCATTTATGTTTTATGTTAAAAATGCCTTTGGATCCTCATTGTACTCATCTTCTTTGGAATGAGCATATCCGTCACATCTCTTCTTAGAGATAAGTTGCCACACTCCTTGCAAGTTTGTTTTGGTCTGCATTTTTACAGTTTCAATGGGTTCTCTTTATTAATTGAAGTCAAGTTTTATTATATCTATGTTTTTTCTTTGCTATACATATTTATTTCATTTTGTTCCATTTATAAATCCATATCAGATGGCTACGCCTATGGGGGAGTTTGAGGTTCATTGGGAGGCCAAGAGAAACAAATCGACTGAGAAGAATGCCCTTCCTCCTGAAGGGCCCTGAAATATTTCAGGCAAGAACCGCACATAACTCACAAAATGAAGCTTAGTTGAGGAGCATATACAACTCATCTTTGAGGTGAGAGGGGAGGCTTTTGAGTTGAAGTTCAAAGTGGACCAACTGGATGCCAATATATCTATGTTTTTGGACTTATGTTCCCATCTCTCAGCTCATCAACATGCTTAGAATTAGGATCTCTAGAGCGTGGCCATCCCAGATAAGAATATCCCCTTGCCGACAGGTCGTTCCGTCAACCCACAGAGAGGTTAGGACAAGACCAAGTCTCAAGCTAGTCATGGTTTTACAAACATAAGCTTGTAGTCTTAGTTTTTGTTTTGTTTATTTTCATGTTGCCTATAGTTTGTTTACTTTTTGAGTCTTGTAAAGAACACATGAAATATTTCCCCCCCACGGTGAATGCTCACATTCTTATTTAAGATGAGGCTTGGGTTGGTTTCCATTTTTGACGACCCAAACCCTGACAAACTTTGCATGTAATTTCTATAATTATCTGAAAGTGATACAATTTCTAACTTAGGAAAATAAATAAATAACTATATATATCCCATCCAATCTTTAGAGTGCATACTAATAGAACCAATTTGAAGTAAAACATAGAGTAGATATGAATACAATGGAATATAACTTACCTCTATTGTCAATACATAATTCAACTAGCTAACCAAGAAACTTTGCGTAAACTTACTCTCATCTCCCAGAGGCAGAATTACATCAGCGGGGTCTCTCTTCTTCACATTTGACATATCCCTCAACATCCTCCACTTGTTCCTGACGCTCACTGGACATAACCACTTTGGGGTCACAACAGACTTTAGTGGGATCAGTCGCATGATCATCTCGACAAGTTATTGAATGGACCTCCCTATAGGCATGGGACCTTGCTCCACCTCTCCCCACAGGTACATGTCGGTTACTCTCTCTTGATTCTTTTATAAATTTTTAATTCAATATGCCACTTCCAGTTCGAGATCCTCTTCGGTATTTCAAATACCTCAAATTAGACAACCCTCTTTCTCACGGGTCTTCCCCCCGCCCCCTGCCCAAACTGTGGTATCGCTCCTCCTCCCCCCAACTTCTTCCCCATATCCCCCACCCCCTCCTCCCCCCGCCCCCCCTAACCCTTTTCTGTCCACCTCCTCTGACACTATAGAATAACCTACCATCCTCTTCCAACTCAAGAACATAACCATACTCGGCCCCACTGCAAAAAATTCAGGCCTTGGCCCTCATCCAGAGATTGGCTTTCCAAAAAAAGGAAGAGGTCGCACTTCACTATTATCAAAAGAACAATCCAAGGTGCGCATTGATATTGCATCAATTCGTCAGCAGTAAATTTTTGGGGCACTTAGAGGAGCGTACACCCCTGGGAGGGTTACCCCATGAAAATGCTCTCCCTCAACTACAGGGGTCTGGCGATCCCCCACAAGAAATCTGCCCTGAAATGGTTGATAAACACACATCAACTAGACGTTGTACTACTACAAGAAACTATGACAGAATCCTGAACCATCTCTGCCACACTCTCCTTCCTGCTCCTTGGATGGACATTTTTTGGATTAGATGCAGCTGGTAGATATGGGGGACTAGGCACAAATTCAATCAAACTCCTCAATTCTTGGGGACTCAATTCATGTCTAGGAATTGATATCTTTGTGGAAGGACTGAGTAAATACTTCAGAATCCTAAATGTATATGGCCCCTATCTAGACAGAATCCCCTTCTGGGAAACATTTTTCAATCTCAAGCTACTGAAGGTCGAAAACCTAATCCTGGGGGGTGACCTCAACTTCTCACTCGGGGAGGTAGAAATATGGGGCCCCTCAGCACGCCAGGACCAACTCACTACCAAGATCACTCATCTTATGTCGACCAGTAGGCTTATGGATATCACACCTATAAAACTTCTTCCAACCTAAAGGAATATGTGCACAAGGGAAGAAAGAGTGGCAAAATGAATTGATCTCTTCCTTGTAGCTGAAGCACTAATGGAGGAAGCATTCCAAGTTAGGAAATAAATTGGGGTAGGAGGAATTTCAGATCACTGCCCATTCTGGCTCATCCTAGAGGGTGGAACAAGAAATCCCCCTTCCCCCTTTAAATTTAACGCAACCTGGCTTACAGACGAGAGCTTCCGAGAACTAGTCCAAACACATTGGAGACTATATGACTCCAACACTGGAACCCCGGTGGGAGTCCACTTTGCTGAAAACCTCAAAACAATCAAGTAATTAACTATACCCTGGGCAAAAGAAAAAAGACAGAGGGAGAAAAGTGAACTCCGATCCACAGAAGAACAAAGAGAAGCCATCTACCAGGAAGCAGACGAAGGCTTTCTCACAGACTCTACTAAGGACGGTTTAAAATTACTAGAATCACGACGCAAACAACTACTGGCCGATCAGAAAGCAACTTGGAGACTAAAAAGCAGGGTGATATGGCTTGAACAAGGAGACAAAAACACAAAATTATTCCATTCCCACGCAAAGGGACACAAAGCTACAAACACCATTTGGGATATGAAGGACCCGAAAGGAAGAACAATTTCTACTTTCCCAGGGCCGACAGAATTAGGTTAAAATCATTTCAAAACCCTATACAAAGCAGATCGGAGGGAAAACATTTATGATATAGTCAAACTGGCACTCTACTACCCCAGCTTCGTAAATGAACAAAACAACAGAGACCTCTAAACAGAATTCGGCGAAGTCAAACTAAAGGAAACTCTTTGCAGCTTCCAAAAAGACAAAATCCTAGGACCTGATGGATGGCTGATAGAATTCTATCTAGGGTTCTATGAACTATTTGGAGCGGACCTTCTCTAGGTAGTGGAAGAAACAAGAAATAATGGATTAATACATCCACCCTTTAACACAACCTTCCTGGCCTTAATCCCCAAAAAGGATGAACCCTCATCCTTTGAAGACTTCAGACCGATTTCACTCTACAATTGCAGTTACAAAATCGTTGCAAAAATCATCTCCAGATGTCTCAAACCTATCCTCTTGGAAGTGATCTCAAAATAACAATTTGGGTTCTTGAATGGACAACAGATACATGAAGCTATCGGAGTAGCACAAGAAGGTCTACACAGTTTGAAACCTCTTCGGTCCAAAGGAGTAGTAATAAAAATTGACCTATCAAAGGCCTTCGACAAAGTAAGTTGGTTCTTTATCAGACTACTACTCACACGCTTAGGGTTTGAGGTACCCTTCATCAGCTAGATAATGTCTTGTATCTCCTCAGTAACATTTTGTGGTCCTGATCAACGGAGAAACCTCCCCTTTCTTCACCTCCGAGAGAGGACTAAGACAAGGTTTCCCCCTCTCCCCCTTGTTATTTCTCCTAGTAGAAGAAGGATTAAGCAGTGCCCTGATATCAACCACCAACTCGGGAGACTTCAAAGGTATAAAAACTTCTCCAGATTTCAAAATCACACATTTACTCTTCGTAGATGATGTCCTAATTTTCTGCAGTGGTAGACCAAGAGATGCAGAGACCCTAGCAGCAATTCTCTAGATCTTCAACGATGAAATAGGGATGAATATAAACTCTCAAAAGTTCACCTTGACCCTCATTGAGATTGATGAAATTACAGCAGCTTACTACAAAACACTTTTCCCCTTCCCCCTATAGGAAATCCAACAAGCGATCAAATATATTGGCTTCTAGATCAAAGCAAACAACTACCACAAAAGGGACAGGAGTTGTCTACTGTCCAAGTTAGAAAAATGACTTTCTCTCTGGAGTTTCTGCTAGTTCTCAAGAGTAGGAAGATTGATCCTCATGAAAGCGATACTAGAAGCCATTCCAATATACTGGATGTCCCTATCCTGGATCCCCAAAGGTATATTAGAAAAAAATCGAAGACTCTGCTTCAAATTTATCTGGTCAGGAACAAAGGACCACTACACTATACCTTGGGAAAAATGGGAACTATTAGCTAGACCTAAAGCACTGGGGGGTTGGGGGATGAAAAATATCTTCACTTTTGCAAAAGCCTTAGCGGCCAAATCTAGCTGGAGACTAATCACCGCCAACAGCTTATGGACACAAGTCCTCACCCACAAATACATAAATCTAGGATCGTTGGAAGAATTGATCCTTCGAGCAAACAAAACATCTCCAAACTTCTCCATTATATGGAAAGAAACCATCAAGTCATTTCATGTAATCAGGGATGGGCTGGCCTAGAAAATTGGTAAGGGGGACAAATTACGACTAGGCTCCGATCCTTGGCCAGGCAATGGACTTTCCCACTCTCTTTCACAGGATCTACAGGATCACCTACATGCACAGGGGCTCTACAAACTAAATCAAATAGCAAACCCAGGCTCCACAAACATCTGGCACCAAGGATGGTATTGTGGAGAGACCCTTGGGATGCAAGGAGACTTAAAAATCCAATGGGGAAACTACTTGCTTTCACTTTAGAGGGAAAACATAAGACTCATGGACTGTGAAGATGAATTGGTCTGGCAGAAAGCTTCACACTGTGTGTACACACCGAAACTAAGATACACAGTCCTCAGTATTGACCTTCTACAAGAGGAACCACTCTAGTGGTGGAAAGGGTTATGGAAACTAAAAGCCCCCCTAAAATCAAATCTCTTCATGTGGACAACATTATCAAACAAAGTACCAACTTGGGACAAAATGCGGAAACGCCATATCGAAGGATCAGGCTGGTGTTCATTATGTAAAGGGGACTATGAAACTATTTATCACATTCTCATCACCTACCCTTTCACCAAAAAAGTATGGAGGGAAGCATCTCTCACCTTACAAAAAAGTTGTACCTGGAATGGAAAAACACTAGATTCCACCTGGAAATCATGGCTTCTTGAAGCCTCCCACAAATCTCTAAAATCCCTACCCCTATTAATAAATTAGGGAATCTGGCTAGCTTGGAATAGATCAATCTTCCAGGAAAAATCTACGACGCCAGAATTTGTTGCAGCCCAAAGCCTCTCCATTTTAGAACACTTCCCCCAGGGAAAGACTGTACCCAAAACCCAAATCCCTCATCCCCCAACCATAGACCACTCCACAGCTTGGGATTTCTTCGATGGGGCCTCACAAAAATCTCATTGTGGGGGGGGGGGGGGGGGGAATACACCTCCATCTTACATACACTCACTCTATCAAGATAAAATTGGGATTGGGGAAAGGCACCAACAACTATGCAGAACTGATGACGCTCCTTCTACTTCTTAAATTAGCAAAAGAACATGATTTGAATTCTATACAAATCTTTGGGGACTCTATGATTGTAATAAAATGGGCACAAAAAACACAACACTTCCACAATATTTACTTGCAGCCCTTGTTAAGAGAGACTCATAATCTGTTGAATACATTTGACTCCTTCTCTATTCAACATGTCTACAGGAGCAGAAATGCCATAACAGACTTGTTGTCCAAAGAAGGGATCAACTTAAATTTTGGTCAATGGCACTTCACAGAATCAGAAGAAGATACAATGTAGGATTACTACCACAGACCTTTCATCAAAGATCAAACACACTCTACGACACATTAACACTGGAATATTTTTTGACACATAAACAGTAACAGATTTTCAAACCCACTTTTTTGGGAAAGCTCAATATATTGTAATATTCAACACTACTCTACAAGCACCGAACAACTTCGGAAAGTCATCGGTATACCAGCAACATGATCTACACAAATATCAGCAGATCAAACTTCTTCTGGTGCAAACCATCACAATTTCTTTATGCTCACAAATGTGCAAATATAGCACCTACAAAATGTAATTTTGTCTCTCCGGATGAATAAAATTACGTTTTTTTTCGAGGAAAAAAATTTGAGAATGTATATCCATTAATAAAATTTATGGTATTGAGAATGTATATCCGTTAATAAAATGTATGTCATGTTTTATTTTGTAATATAGAATATTAAAAAAAACATAAATAAAATTGAATAATATAAATTCATTTTAATTTAAATTTTTTATTAACAAATAAGTTTGCACATATATTTTATCTTTCTATATATTAAAATAATTTAAAAGTAAAGATGCATTTTTTTATTATGTAATATAATTATATTAGAATATTTAAGTATGTATATCCATTAAGAAATGGCTTATTTTGTAATTTAGAATATTTATTTTAATTTTATTTTTTTTATAATTTAGAATATTTATTTTAATTTTAAATTTTCTAGGAACAAATAAATTTACACATAGACATTTAATCCTTCTAAATACTAAAATAATTTAAAAGAAGCAATTTAAAAGTTAAGATGCATTTTTGCTTATGTAATATAATAATGTTGAATAATTATAATGGTAAGTCACTTGTGAAACATCCGAGAGATAAGTTTAGATATAAATAGAGTATGTTATTTATCTAACTGGTAAGTCATTACCAATGACAAAGCAGAAGCATATGCTTTGTATATTGTCATAGAATTGGAAAAGAAGAGACAAATTAATGCTCTCAATATAGTCAGTGACTCTAAAAATACAATTTGTTGTTTTATCAAGGCTTCCTCTCCGAAAGATACAAGTCTAAAAAATTTAGTGGATCGCATTAAAAAACCTGTGTGGTTTTAAATCACAATTCTATCATATCCTCTAACATAATAACATTGCAACGGATACCTTAGCAAATAAGGCCATTAGGACAGCCCCTGGTCATATGGAGGTGAATGGAGAGGTGATTGTGGTCCCCCCCTCGGTAAAAATGCTTGTGTCCAAGTGTTATAAGACCATGGTAAGCTTCCTTAGCCGCGTGGAAGGGACAGGTCCATTATTCATCCCGGTCATTTCCCTGTGTTCTGTCATTTGGATTAAAGGTCGATATCAGTTAGCTCGCGACTGGATCACTCATAGGAGGAATTATGTACAATGGGGGCTCTATTTCACTCCTATTTTGATGGCTCTGAAGCAGGGGAGATGTATGATGATTATGGAGGATGGTGGCAAGGATGGAAATGTACTTATCTACAACCTAATTTAGGAAGGTATCATCAGGAGTACCTGGGAGATGCATGGTCATCTTGTGAAGGATAATTCAGGCATTGATACGCAAGTACATCGCACTGGAGGAAATGTGAGTCTAAATGAGAATAAGGTTTACTAAGTCATTATGAAAAATTGGATATGTAGTATGTATTGAAATTGCCTAGGTTACTCGTCGCATGGTCAAATTGGGCCATTAAACAATCCTAGGGAGTATTCAACAAGATTGCGTTCTGAGTTAGCAATTGGTGGCCCTAATTTGGTGAGTCACTCTGGAGAAGTTAATCTAGGCTCTAGAAGGAATTATGTAGAAATTCCTATGCGGTCGATTAAGGTATTGAAACAACATATTTTCAGTGTTCAATTTCTTCCTTAGCAAATTCTATTGGACAAAGAAACTATTATGGATAAAAAGGATTGGATAGAAAACGTGGATGAGGAAATGGAGGCTAGCAATGAGGAAAGGAAAATATTGCCTCTTAGAGTAAATTCTCTTAGTTCTACAACAACATTCACTCTCAATACTCTTATTCATCATCGTGTTCTCGTTGGCCAGCTTCAGGATGAAGTAGATTTCTTGCGTCGTCAATTAGTTTCACTCCAAAGACAGATAACACAAAGGAATGAGGAACCTGGTAATTTAAGTTCAGTTGTAGGACAAGCAAGAGGAGAAGCAACTTAAGTGGGAATTTTGTCGGATTTGAATGCACCTATGGAAGTCACTAAGGAACAAGAACAACTAGAGAATGATTTTGTTACCCTAGTAGAGGTAGTAGTTTTATGCCTTGGATACTCGGATTGGTAGTATCACCTTGTAAACCAGGCTTCTTTTATTAGTCCTATGCTAGTATATATGCTTCCCTTGCTTGTTGTAATACACTTTCTATCACTTTGTTACCTTTTCTTGTTATACCCTTGCTTCTTTCTATGCTACTTGTGCTCCCCATGGGGATGTCTGGCAATGACACTGCTGATCCTACTACTCTTTTGGTGGTTCAGACAATAATACTTAATGTATGTTTTGTCTAACAGTTTGCATAATTGATATTCTTTGTCAAATATATGTAGCTAAGAACAACAATAGTAGTAAAATATGGACAAGTAATAGCTGGTAGATAAACAACTAATTGATAGAAGCTGCTTTGTTAGAGCTGGAATTGTGTTTTTTTAAACTCTCTTTTTTGTATTCTATGATCTAGACCACACCTTTTATATATATATTAATATAAATCTACCAATTCTTATAATTTTTTTAAGAATAAATAAATTTAATTAATACTTTAGAAAGAAGATGTAATAAAACATTTAGAAAAAAATGTGATAAAATAAGAAGGGAGTGTCTAAGGTGTATGGAAAAACTTGAAGTTAAGTATGTCAAGATATAATTTAAGAAAGAGGTGGAGAAATCTAAAAAATGGAAATATATTAAAATTAAATTGATTAAAGATATATGAAAAATTACAAGAAGAGTGATCTCTTAATACATGAAATTGAAAATAATAAATAAAAGAAGAGTGATCTCTTAATACATGAAATTGAAAATAATAAATAAAATAATACATAATAATCAATTTATACTTTGAGCATAATAATAATACCTAGCATTTATGCTATAACAACATAGATTTGATATGAGTACTTATATGAAAGCCAACATGAAATTGAAAAAAATAAAAAATGAGTAATACATAGTAATCAATTTATACTTTGAGGATAATAATAATACCTAGCATCTATACTATAACAACATAGATTTGACATGAGTACTTATATGAAAGCCAACACTATTCATGAGCGTTTTTATATTGAATAATGGAATAATAAGATACTCTTCCCAATTGAATAAAATATCTAATGGCAAAGTCAATACACTTTATTCATAATGGAATCTCAAAATATGAGGATGTTTAAATAATAAAAAATATTTGTAAAATCTTAATTTCCTATAGTTTATCATATTTTTTACAATTCCATTTTATCATAATGGTTTGTGGTTCTATTAGTGGAAATCATTGAGTGCCTCTTAATGTGTCAAATGTGTATTTACCCAATTTAAAGATGGTATTCTATATAAAACATTTGGCTAGTGGAACTTTTTAATTTTACTAAAATTGTTTAATATTATACATAATTCAAATATTAATATATATATATATATATATATATAT
>ML777166.1:2083834-2097382 GCA_009831015.1 Picea engelmannii
GAGTCCAAATACGGTATTAATCCTCGGTGGAAGTTAACGCCACCTTTCCAGGTGCCTTCCACCGCCATCGTGGTCTCTTTTTCTGCACATCCCCTCTCAGCAGTCCTGCAATATAAATTCATAATGTTATTCACATTTATTGAACTTTTCCACAAGGTCCATTTACATCAAAATTCACATTTATGAGTTTGCCACAGTTCTTGGCCAGTCCAGTTATTTTTACAAACTGGGGGAAACAGGGTGTTACAATTCCCTCCCCCTAAAAGGAACATTGTCCTCGATGTTCTTATCTATTAACATGAATTGCATGTACAGAAGTAAACAAAATCGGGTATGCATGTCTCATGGCATCCTCCATTTCTCATGTAGCCTCATCTGGGCCAAAATGTTTCCACTGCACCTTGACCTGTGCAATGGTTCGGTTCTGGAGTGGGGTTTCCTTTCTGTCCAGTATGCATTGGGGTTCTGGTAGAAATTCTCCCTCTGGTTCCACCTGGATCACAGACCAGTCAATTATATGATTAGCATCATGTACATATTTCTTCAATAATGAAACATGGAAAACATTATGTGCTTTTACTGTGGGAGGAAGTGCTAGCCGATAGGCTACAAGTCCCACTCTATCTAGAACCTCAAAGGTTCCACAATACCGGGGTGCCAACTTGGCACAAGCTCCCATTTTCAAGGAACTCCTTCTGGGCTTAATTCTGAGATATACATGGTCTCCCATTTTGAACTCTCTTGGAGTTCTCTTTTGATCAGCATAACTTTTCTGTCGGTTCTGAACGATCTCCAGGTTTTGTTTTATCTGAGTCACTTGTTGCTCCATTTCTCTCAGCATGTTGGGTCCAAAAGAAATCCTATTTACAGGATTACTCTAGCTAATTGGAGTATTAAATGGCCTACCATAGAGGACCTCGAAGGGACTCATCTTTAAGGATGCTTTGTAGCCGTTGTTGTAGGCGAATTCTACCAATGGCAGGTAGTCTTCCCATTTCCTGGGTTGATGCATTACATGCATCCTTAACATATCCTATAATATTCGATTCACTCTTTCTATCTGTCCATTGGTTTGAGGGTGATAGGCGGTGCTAAACAACAATTTGGTCTCTAAACCCGCCATCAGTGATTTCCAAAAATTGGAAGTAAATTTTGTGTCTCTGTCAGATATTATCTCTCTCAGCATACCGTGCAGTCGAAATACCTCTTTCATGAATATCTGGGTGATATCTATCGCCTTGCACGTTGATTTGACGGGGATGAAATGAGCAGACTTGCTCAATTTATCCACCACCACCATAATGGCATCATTCTGTTTGGTTGAAGTTGGTAATCCAGTGATAAAATCCATGGATATGGTTTCCCATTTCCATTCTGGGATGGGTAAATGGTGTAATAGTCATGTTGGGTGTCGATGTTCTGCTTTAACCTGTTGGCACTCTATGCATTGGGCCAAATATTTGGCTATGTCTTTCTTCAATGCAGGCCAATAAAATTGTTTCCAGGTGGCAGTGATCATTTTCTGGTATCCTGGGTGACCAGTGTATGGTCTTTATGTAGTTCGTCCATGATGAACCTCTTCAAGTCATCACGATTTGGAATGTACATTATGTCTCTGTAGGTGAGCAGACCTCCTTTGGTCATCTGGTAGCCTTCATATTTTACTCCAGTAGGTTCTTGTTGTAGGTACAGGGTCACAGTCTGAATGAAGGGATCTGTTTCTTGTGCATTTCTGACTCTGTTCTTGACATCAGTCTCCCAGGTACTCACTGCTGCCAAGTGAATTATTTTCATGCTTCTGCTAAGGGCATCGGCCACCCTATTTTCCTTCCCTTTGAAGTGTTTGATTTCAAAATCAAATTAGCTAAGGAGGGCCATCCATCTAGCTTTTCTAGCATTGAGCTTCAGTTGGTCAAACAAATACCGCAATCCACAGTGATCTGTCATAAGAACAAATTTTCTTCCCAAGAGGTAATGCCTCCACATTTTGAAGGCATGCACTATGGCAGCCAGTTCTAGATCATGAGTCACATAGTTGACCTCATGGTCATTCAATTTTCGGGATTCATAGCAGATCACACTTCCTTCCTGCATAAGGACTCCTCTGAGCCCTTCCTTACAGGCATCTGTGCACACAAGGAAGTCATCTTCTGGGTCAGCAATTTTCAACACGGGTGCATGGGTTAGCATATGTTTCAAGGTTTGAAATCTTTCTTCACATTGTTGTGTCTACAGGAATTTTGTCCCCTTCTTCTGGAGGGCAGTGATTGGACAACCAATCTTGGAGAATCCTTTTATAAATCTCCTATAGTATCCCACCAATCCCATAAAGGATATGATGTCTGAGACATCCTTTGGGGTAGGCCATTCCATGATAGACCTGATCTTGTCAGGATCTACTACTACCCCTTCCTTGGACATAACATGTCCCAAGTAATGTATTTTCTTCTGAAAGAAGTCACATTTGATGAATTTAGCATAGAGATAATGCTCTCTTAGCACTTGCAGCACAAGTCTAAGATGTTCTTCATGTTCTTCTCTATTCTTAGAGTAGATTAATATGTCATCAATAAAAACTAGTACAAATTAATCTAAAAATTTACTGAGTACATTGTTCATTAAGCACATGAAAGTGGCAGGGGAATTGGTTAACCCAAATGACACTACCACAAACTCATAGTGACCATACCGTGTCCAGAAAGCGGTTTTATGGATGTCTTCACCCTTGATTCGGATTTGATGGTATCCCGACCTCAAGTCAATCTTTGAGAAAATAGACACACCCCCCAACTGATCAAATAGATCATTGATCTTGGGCAAGGGGTAATTGTTCTTTATGGTTACTTTATTGAGTTGTCTATAATCTATACACAGTCTAAGGGTGCCATCCTTCTTTTTCACAAACAGGACTGGTGCTCCCCATGGGGACACGCTGGGTCGAATATAACCCTTATCCATCATCTCTTTTAATTGCAATTTGAGTTCAACTAACTCAGGTGTGCTCATCCGGTAGGGTGTCCTAGACACCGGCACCGCTCTTGGTGCGAGCTCTATCGAGAAGTCAATGTCTCTTCTCGTAGGTAGACCCGGTACCTCTTCCGGAAACACATCTCTGTATTCTCTCAGGATAGGGTGATCGTCAGGGCTTGGTTTAGCACCATCGATTGTTTTCAACGCCTGTATTTCATATAGGGGACATCCCTTTCGGCAATACTTTCTCATTTGCAGGGCTGATATTTGCCTCACCGAGACCAGTTTTCGGATCCCTTGGAGGGTTATCCTTTTTCCTTCTTTGCTCACAGATTCTAAGGTTTTATGGTAACAGTCCAGTTTGGCTTTATGAGCGGCTAGCCAGTCCATACCAATCAATAGGTCGTATGATCCCAGGGGTAATACGTTAAGGGTTGCTTGGGTGGGGAATTCACCCAACACTAACTGGCAGGCTGGTATGACCTCTTCTACCCTTCTTTTGGTGCCAGTGGCTAACTGTACCAACCATGGCTTGGTTTGTTTTTATGGCTGTATCTTACACTTATCCACAATTTTAGGGGCTATATAACTCAAATTTGAACCAGGGTCAAATAAAACAGACACTAGATGGTTGAAAATCATACCTTCTATTTCCACCACTGAAGCTTGGTGGTCATCTTGGTTATTATCCAAGGCTGCATAAATCTGTGGCACACTCCTTGCCACATCATTGACTGTGGTCGCTTCCTGAATGTTATAAACTTTCGGACTGTTCTATTGTCGGTGTGGACAGTCTCTCAGGAGATGCTCTTCTCCGCAACCCCAACATTTCAGAGGTTCTTTCTTTGGGTTATTAGTCTTTACTGGTATAGGTCCAGAAGTGTTATTTCCGTCCACCAAGGGAAAATTCTGCTGGAGTACACTACGGGTTGGAAAGTTCATTCTAGGGTTCTTCTTGTAGTTCTTAAATCCTGAGGATTTGATCCCCTTTTTCTGAAATTTCGAACCATTCTTCTGTCTCTAGTCTCCACGAGACTCTGCCTGATGTCCATATTGTTCATGACAATATGTCGCTTTTCGAATAGTGTCTTCTAAGGTCTTTGGCTCGTTGAATTCAATTCGGTTCCGGTATTCCTTGGGTAGCCCATTGATGAAGCGTTGCACCTTCGCCTTCTCTGCTTTGATGTAGGGTACATATCTCAATAAGTCGAGGAATTTGTTGACATATTCCTCTATAGTGATTTGCCCCAGTTTGGGTTCATAAAACTCTTTAGCCTTCTCGTTGAAATATTTTTCCGACAAATACTTCTTCCGGAAGTACTTCTCAAACCGTTTCCAAGAAAGGTCCTCCTTGCGGACCCCTTTCATGTTCTTAAGATCTTCCCACCAGATGGAATATTTTCCGTTCAAATTGAAAGTGGCCACTCAGGCCTTCATATTCTCTGAAAAGTCATGGACTCTGAAATATTTCTTGAGTCCAAGTAGCCAGGCCTCGGCTTCCTCTCCCTTCTTTATCTCACCGTCGAAGGAGGGAGGATTGGCCTTTCTGAATTCCTCGAATTTATGACCCTTGGAAGTCTTTTGCTTCTTCTGTTTTCTTCAAGAATAGGAACCGGTCCTGCTACTAGAAGAGCCTTATGAATCGCCAGCTTCCTTCTCTGTGGAATCGTCTGGCACTGGTCCTTTACCTCTGGGGTGGACCTTTCTTGAGGTGCTCCTCTCAGTATGGCCACTGATACGACCATGTTTCTGCATCTCGGGTTCATGATGCATTTGTCATTGTAGGTCGGATAAGATCTGCAGTAAAACTGCATTAATTTCAGTTTGCTTTTCTTGCTCTTTCATCATCCTTTCATTGTTGGCCTTGCAGCTTTGCAATTCAACCATGAGACTCCTCACAGTCTCAGCTAGATCTGGAGGGGTTCCTATTGCTCTTCTTTCGTCAGACTCTTCGTCTCTGTTGTGGGAGCCTTCTCCCACCTCTTGGTGAGTCACCACACTCTGCGTCTATAGATTCCCACGGCTGATCGTCCACTTGAGTGAAAAGACAAACGCTGGTTATTATTCAAGAGTTAAATACATTTTATAATCTGCGCATAATTTATAACTCTCTCACATACATACACAGTCGGGTTCTTGTTTCCAAGTTTTTAATCCTGGACAAGAGATTTATGTTAGAGGGGTTACTCTTGGTAGGAGTACTTCGAACGGATCTTATGTGCAACTCGTACATGAGCCCAATCAGGCCGAGTGTTGTAACCATGCTCTGATACCACTTTGTCACATACCCACTACCTAAATCAGATTTTTCTGGTCTTCTACTGAATCAAAAGCCCTAACTATCCATGGAGGACTAGCGTAAGCTGGCTCTTTCTCTCTCCCCGCTCCCATGTGGTCGCGGGTCATGATCACAGACCAAATAAAGTAGTACCTCTTTCATATTTCACGCCTTGGCGCTACAGTGATGTCGAGTCATTTGACTTGGCAACCGTCGAACCTCGACAGGGCTAGCGACCGGCCAATGGGGACAAATCCCTACAGGGTTAGCAAATGGCCAATAGGAACAAATCCCAACAGGGCTAGATAACAACCAATGAGAAATGGCCTCGTTGCGTGGTTAAGTGGAATATAGGTGGCAGAGAGGGAAACGCAACATAGTATTCGACATGACAGGAGGGGACCCCACTTCACATGCCACACTATTCTGGACCCCTCCCCCCATTAAAGGCAGAATGGAAAGGGGGGTCCGGAATCCACTTGAGCGTCGTTGATCATGATGAATTAATCTCGATCGTTCGAGATTTGCGCGTCCAATTCTAGACCCCCCCCCCATTAAAGCTATAATGGCAAGGGGGATCCGGAATGAATCCTCAGCCGTAGATCTGGGCGGGTGGACTCTGGTCGTCCAGATCTGCTCACTACTTACCCAAAAGAACATTCGTGCCCTAGATTAAAGNGGAATCCACTTGAGCGTCGTTGATCATGATGAATTAATCTCGATCGTTCGAGATTTGCGCGTCCAATTCTAGACCCCCCCCCCATTAAAGCTAGAATGGCAAGGGGGATCCGGAATGAATCCTCAGCCGTAGATCTGGGCGGGTGGACTCTGGTCGTCCAGATCTGCTCACTACTTACCCAAAAGAACATTCGTGCCCTAGATTAAAGTTGGCTTCTCTTCCTCACTTCTGATGGTCATCCCAGACCTAGGATCCTTTGAGAGGATCCTATCCATTCATCAGAGCCTAACCACATGCTTACATCTTGAGGTTTATAAGCCTGGCTTCGAGGTTTGAGAGAATGGGGAAACATGCCCCTTCGGTATCCCGAATGTTGAAACAATGAAGTGTTGAACGAACCTCAATCGGTGATTAGCCCTTTGGGTTAAGCATTGGTCAATATGACCTCTTCCCATATGACCACACTCTCTCTTATGTCGGGATGTATCAAGGCAAGAGCCTGACCTCTTGCCATCGGGGCTCCCGAATCCCCGATTCCCGATTTCCCGAAACAGGTAATCTCCCGACACGTCACCTCCTTAAATCAGACGGTCCACAACTGCTCTAGGGTTTTCACCCAGGAAAGTCTCGAACCCTTGTCACCAGGACTCCCGATATTGCAATTTTCGATTTCCTGAAATGGGAGATCTCACGACGCGTGGCCTCCGTCAATCGGATGGCTCAGATCTATCCCGGGGTTTTCACCATGGAAAATCCCAAACTCTTGTCAACAAGAATCTCGATTCCGCGATTCCCAATTTCCTGAAATGGGATATCTTATGACACATGGCCTCCGTCAATCGGACAACCCAGATCCATCCCGGGATTTCCACAATGGAAAGTCCCGATCTCTTGTAAACAGGACTCTTGATTTCCTGACTCCTGGTTTCCTGAAATGGGTGATCTCTTGACACATGGCCTCCGATAATCGGACGGCTTAGATCTGTTCTAGGGGTTTTCGCCCCTATACACTGGGGTCTTAACCCTCGGGTAGCTCCTGAAAGATCCAACGGCTGTTGGGTTTTTTCAGCTGAGATCTGACGGCTCAGACAGCTTCCTAACTTGCAAGTTATCCCACGATTTCCTAAGTATGGAGAGATCCATGGTCTGGATACTCTCATGGACCTTGGGGATCTACGGTCCCAATTTCTTCGCTATCCATGAAGTCACAGAGAAACTAAGTAGTAGGGCATTTAACACCCTACTTTCTCCTACCAATCTAACGATCGTGTGTGATTGTAGATTTCCCGACGGGATCTCGTCCGTCGATCAACACCTATCAAGGTTGAAGTACTTATCCTTCCAGCTTCTTCTTCTTATCTGACAGTCGTGAGTGACCACAGACCTCCCGATGGGATCTCGTCCGTCGATTCAATACCTATCAGGGATTTCTTAGGGCCTTGCGCCCTCACGTCCTCCTTCCAGGTTCTTGATGGGATTTTTTGAGAAGGGTATCTCTATGGGAAGGTTTACCCAGGGTACTATCTGAAGCAGATAAGAGTTTATCTCTCCCGAGAACCAGACGTGAAGTCTGAATTAGATCAGTACGCATGTAAATAACAATTCATGAGGACATAATCCATACATAGTCCTTCCATACAAATATACAACTACTAGTACTGATCAAAATACCATACAAACATTCTTATAATGAAATCATTCACAGTTTCACAGCTTATGGGCATAATCATCAGAATAAACATATACATATATTTCAAGATGCCAAAGGCAAAACACTTATCAGAAATAACACCAAGGGTTATGAAACTGCTGAGAGGGGTTCTCGTTTCCACCCAACCATAGGCTTAGCGACTCCCAGCAGATTTACCACTAGCCACCCCCGAGCTGAGACCACGATGCTGTGAGACTGCGTCTCTGTTTGCCAGTGACCAGGAGGGAAGGTTGCAATCCTTCCTCTCTGCTATCACTTACTCTGCATATCCCCAGAGTTATCCCCTCGCGTATGCCACCAATCGCTTCTACCCCACGCCTTATCCTCTTGCGAGGTTGTGTGTGGCGTGATTACCCTCACGCTGGTCAGGCCTGATGGCTCTACGGATGGGTGGTTCACCTCCCATCCCTCATTAAACCATCTACCTACCAGCCTACGAGACATTTAATTCAGGGCCAGCAAGCCGCTTTTGGTTCTCTGGGCCAGTGGAGTCCAAATACGGTATTAATCCTCGGTGGAAGTTAACGCCACCTTTCCAGGTGCCTTCCACCACCATCGTGGTCTCTTTTTCTTCACATCCCCTCTCAGCAGTCCTGCAATATAAATTCATAATGTTATTCACATTTATTGACCTTTTCCACAAGGTCCATTTACATCACATATTCACATTTATGAGTTTGCCACAGTTCTTGGCCAGTCCAGTTATTTTTACAAACTGGGGGAAATAGGGTGTTACACCAACCAACTAATCCAACTGGATTATTTTGGATGTTTTCATGTCGGTACATCTTTTTGTACTTCCAGGGCCGTTTTGGGGTCCTAAACAGTGTTGTTTTGTCTTGCCACAGTCAAACAGTAGACGAAGTCAGAGTTTGATGGAATAATGTGTATTTCTTGAAAAGACCTTTCCAATCACGTGCCTAAAACAAAGGTCATATGCAAAAGTTACGACCCTGGTAAGTTTAGGTACCAACTTATCCATCAGGGCCCACATAACTTTTGTTGTTTCATCTCCTAGAGTTAGGTTTTTGGATGTCTAGGGTTTTGGCATTCATGAGTAATGTTAAAAAGGCCTCTGGAGCTTCATTCCGCTCAAAAATCTGGATCATTAGGTGTTGGCATAGGGGCAGACCTAGGGTTCAAATCTAACAACACACCAACAAACCCTAACTACTATCCCTTACGACAACACCTGAGAAGCATATGAAGTCACACTTGAAGTAGAAATAGGGGGGTTGGAAAACACATATGTCTACAACAAGAGGAAATGAAAGATGATTTCTAAACAACAACACAAAATAGCCCAGAGATTCTTAACAGTATTATGCTTAACTTTGGGAAGTAGGTTATATCTTCTTATCTTCAACAGAAACATAACAATGCAATAACAGTATAAAATATAGTAAATAGCAAAGCATTAATGACATGGAACAACAAGATTTTATGTGGTTCACCCTCTCCCTAGGGATATGTCCATAGAACTGTGTTTATTGATTAAATAGATAAAACTATATAGTTCTATATGCGCACTCAGCTCTAGATCCTTCTCTCTCTTCCTCTTTATTTCCTATCTCTACACACCCATCTGCAGAGTCATTCTTCGCACCCATCTAGAGACCTAAAATGCAAGAATGCTCTAAAATATAACACTTTTACATCTCAACATCACTCTCACCCCATTTTCTCAACTCTTCTAGACCTCTATTTATACATTCCATGACTCTTAGAAAAACATGGACCGAAGCCTAGGTTCCAAAAACTTAGGTCCACATAACCCACATTTTAAGGAATTCACTAACCTATTCCTCTTCGTCTCGATGAGGTGCTTCAAAGAACCCATTAGTGTCTTCTTCTGCTTGTTGACTTGTCCACGATCTATCTTCTTTGCTACTTTTTCTTCCTTGATCTTCTCTTTCAACGACTTACTTTCCTTTACTTTGTTGCTTATTTTATAATTCTTTAAGCACTTCGACCCTTCCTCGATTTGCGTGCCTTTCACGCACTTCGTAATTTGCTTTTCTTCTTCTTTAATATTCACTTTCTTCCTTAATACATGACCAAGGGCCAACATGCCCCCAACCCTCACATGTGATTCGTCCCGAGTCACTGCAGGATTGAGCCTTCTTTATTACTTCGACTGCAGGCTGTGAAAAGCATAACGTTATTTCTTCTTTGACCCTCCCTATCATGTGTAGATTGTCTTTTATGTGTCTGGTACCCAAATTTCAACTCCACCTGGTACCTAGACCCTTCTTCTTTTGCTTTTACTGAGAGCTGTGAGGCAGCTGGTTGTCACAATACAGCTTCAATCGGCTCCCATTTACTAAACCATCCTTCCATTCTCCATTAAGAGTCTTCAACTATGCAGCTCCACCTTCTATAACATAGACAACCTCGAATGGCCCCAGCCAATGTGTCATGAACTTTCCTAGATGCTTCATGAACTTGTTGTCATATAAAAGTACCAAATATCCTTGTCTAAATGATTTCTTCTTGATATGTTTGTCATGGTAAGCCTTTTCTCATTCTTTTTGTACCTGCTGATGAAATCCTGCAATGAAACTGTCTTCCTCTAGTTCCATCAACTACGCGAGCCTGTCTTGAACATCGTCAGTGTCATCCATACCTGTAAATGCTGCAATTCTTAAACTAGGAACCAAATATTCCATAGGTACCACTGCTTCCAGGCCATAAAATAACTTGAAGTCAGTCTGTGTTGTTAAATTTTTGCAAGTAGTTCGATAAGCCCATAACACTGCTAGAATTCTTAAATCCCAATCATCTATGTTAACACTACAAATCTTAGTCAGCGCTGTCTCCAAATCTTATTGAAATCTTTGACTATACCATTCTCCTGTGGGTGATATGGTGTGCTCTTCTGATGATGAACTTCAAACTTCTAATTCGAGGATTCAATAGTTTTTTTAATGAAGTGTGTGCCTTGATCACTCATGAGGATCTTTGGGCATCCAAATCTTGTTATGATATCATCAAAGATGAACCGCACAGTTGTAGTTGCACTATAGTCTTTAACTTCTCTCACTTCTGCCCATCTGGTCAAGTACTCTATAGAAGTGATGATATATCGAGATCATGTGCGCTTTCCTGGTGGGTTGATAGGTCCCACAAAGTCAATATCCCATTTCTCAAATTCCTGTAAAGTTAACTGAGGTGATAAAGTCATCTCATCCCTTCCAGAAGGCTTCCCTACTCTTTGACATACATCACAGGCTCTATAGTATTCCTTAGCATCCTTATGTAAATAGGGCCACCAAAGGCCAGCTCTGAGAACCTTCCACGTTGTTTCTTTCCCTGCATAGTGTCCTCCTGCAATGCCTTCATGTTCTTCTGCAAGAATCGATGGTATTTCTGACTCCATAACACATCTTCTTAAGATCTCATATGGTCCCATCTTATATAATTTTCCAGCTATAAGTTGAAAATTTGCAGTGTGGACTACCAATTGTTTCTTCTGACCAACTGTATACTCATGAGGTTGTTGGTTGTGGAGCCTGATTATCTTCCTAATTTATAGGTCTTTTACTTTCAGCCGTGTTTATACCCCATGAAGTATTTACACCCTAGAAGTATGTACACTCTTCCATGTGGGGGAGTGTAGAGGGGGGGTACCCCCTCTGCGGGGTCCGGGGGGCCTATCCCCCCGGCTGGGGGAAAGCAGGCCCCCGAAGAAAAAATTGCCTTGTAAAATTATATTGTAATTTCATTGTAAATCTGGACCGTTCATTATAAGGTCGCAGATCTAACGGTAGAGATTATGTTAGGGTTTTAGGGTTTTTTTCCCTAGAAGGCAACCCTCTTTTATGAGGTAAATGTATCACGGCTATGGATGGTGGTGAATATTGTATTCTGAGAGAGGAGACTGTGAGAGAAAGAAGAGGAAGTTACAGTGGCTTTTGCTGTAGGTTGTATCCCTTCATTTGCTGGATAATAATAAAGGAAGGACCTGGCAATTTCTCTAGTGGACGTAGCCCACACTGGGTGAACCACGTAAATCTGTGTCTCTCTTGTATTGTGTGTCTTTTGTGTTTTGTTTCTACATTTGTTTTATTTTATTGCTCTGCAGCCCTATTTTTCTAATAGAGGTTCCATTCTTATGGAAAGGATCTGGATTATCTCGGCGAAGTGATCATCAGTTTTCCTGATGGCCAACAACTATGCCTCTAGTAGTGTATCATCCAAACTGGTAGGTTCCTCTCTATGTTCTAACCTGGATAAGTGGTCAGGTCCCTTATTCATTCTTCCTGGCTTGACCACAATCTCAAAGTCATACTCCTGGAATAATAATAGCCATCTGTATATTATTCCCCCCAACACTGGCTTGTAGACTAAGTACTTTAATGTAGAATGATCAATAAACATCTTAAAATGTCCTCCCAACAAGTAGTGTCTAAACTTCTACAGTGCATATACCATAGCTATGCCTTCTCTTTTAGTGGTAGTATAATTCATTTTAGATGTAGAAATCCTCATGCTAGCAAAGGCTATATGGTGGTCAATGTCTCCTGCACCTGGCTATGCTAAAACTTCTCCTAATGCAATGGATGAAGCATCGACATGAACATGGAATTCCTTACTCCAATATGGAAAAACCAAAATAGGCGCAATGACCATTTTTTGCTTTAATGTGTCAAAGCTTTGTTGGCATTCCTCTGTCCATTGAAACTTACTATCCTTCTTTAATAGCTTCTCCATAGGTGTTGTAATCTGTGCGTAACCATTAATAAACTGTATGTAGTATTCAGTGTGTCTCAATGCAGTGCACAACTGTCTAACTGAAGTAGGAGGAGGTAGATCAACAATGATAGCAATCTTAGAAGGATCTACCAACAACCCCTGCTTACACATAATGTGTCCTAACAGTGCTCCGAAAGGTGAAAATAAAATACACTTCTTTAAGTTCAGGGAAATCTAACATTGCCTGCACTTATCCAACATTAGTCTCAAACATTCAATATGATTTTTCAATAGACTAAAAACGGTCCAGTCATCAAGGTATGCCTCAAAAAAATTATGTAAAAATTCCTTAAATACTTTGACCACCACCCTAGAAAATATGGCTGGTGCATTCTTCAAACCAAAAGGCATCACCGTGTATTGCAAAGAACCCCATTATGTTGCAAATGTAGTCTTATGTCTATCCTACTTAGCAATTATGATCTGGTGATAGCCTGAAAATCCATCTGTGAATGAATAAACTTCCTGTCCTCCTACATTACCTAGAAGTTCATCAGTAAGAGGTGTAGGAAATGGATCATGTAAACATGCATCATTCAATTTCCTTAGATCTACACAGATTCTAATTTCTCTTGTCTTCTTATCTTAGACCACCATAAGGTTGATCCATTCAAATTCTTCGACTGGTTCTATAATTACTACTTCTAGTATTCTATCTAATTCAATCTTAACCTTATGCTTGTACTTGGGATTCAGTCTGTAAGGCCTCTTCTTGATAGGCCTTGCATCTACTTTCAAAGGAATCTTCATTTCTCACATGGGCCCTTTAATGCCCTTCATATCTGTGAACTTGGTTGGAAACAATTCTTGATACTCATGCAATGGTTCTGTAATCTTGTTAATAGTAGAATCATCCCAATAGTCTCCAAAATTTGCCAACTTAGGTGCTTTCTTTGTTCCAATATTAACCATCTTAATTTTAATAAGCTGCCCAACGAAAGGTAATTCAATCCCTGGCCCTTCTATATCTCTTTGTCCTTCAGTTTCTGAAATCTTCACATTCCTAGGTTCATCATCCTGATCAGCATTAATATTATAACAACCCTATAACCGCTAAAGAGGTGAAGTCCATTCATCTTCTTCTTGTTCAAGAGGGCGGTTAGGTGCTTCCTCAAATACCTTATGTCTTAAAATTTGTAAATATTGATCTACTGT
>ML777166.1:2112903-2132445 GCA_009831015.1 Picea engelmannii
CATATACACAGCGGAAATCATGATAACATAAGCAATAGAGTCATGCAATCTATGAGTAAAACATAAACAGACACTTATCTTTATCAATGGTAGATTCCACCAACCAAGTGCAGGCCTTCCACGAACCTCCCAGCCTTAGACCACACTGCTCATCAGCTCAGCAGTGGATCACCCCCGAGATGGGACTAAGCTCCACCCCAAGGCAAGGAATCCTAGCTAGGCTGAGGTTACAGGAAAAACAACACTTAGAATCTGGAAGGATTCTTCCCAGGATGCCATCTTACGCCCACTACTACCAGACTCTCATTCCCCACATGCCTGTTCCGCTCGGGAGTATACACCTTCACAAGCACAGTCCATCGGTGCTAACCTCCCTCTCTGGGTCTCGGCAACAGGCTGGATCAGGAAGTCTTAGAGCCTGAAGCTAGTGCTGGACACTCTCTGGAAGAAACCTCTTCCAACAACATCCACCTCCCTCACCTAGAGAGAGATCACACATAGGCTCAATTACCACCTGCACTGGACAACAATTCATGCTCAATCCATCTCTGCATGACCACTACAGTCAACCGGGAATACAGACTCAGACTTCTCAAACAAGCTCAGCAATGGCGGCAAGGTCTCACGGTGTTGATTTTCGGAATTGTGTGAGAAGCAATTTCCGTAGGGAATTACACAGACTCTCTGGTGCAGAACGGGGAGGATGAACCGGGATTTTCAGAAAACGAACACATGATTTTTTTTTCCGTTGCAGAATTGCATGAGGGTCTCTTGTAGAGGTCACGCGGTTCATGCTCAGGATAGTTCAGGTTCAAATGGAGGAAGAGGAACCTTTCTCACGGCTCACCCTGGCTGTTTATTCACATGCGTTAGGGTCGACACTTGTCACCCATGGCACTGCATGCGTTCCACCAGCACGCATCACCCTTGTACATCCTCCCTTGCAAACACTTAGGATAAAACACAAATGCACATGTCTTTTTGGAATAATATTAAAATATTATTCCCAGGCTTAAGCCCCCTAGGCTCAGCCCCTAGGCTCAACACTTAGCCCCTTTTCCCACCTTCAGCCCCTAATTCCTTTCCCACTCTGTGGATGCTTAGTCCCCCTTCACTCATTCATCATAGTCGGTCTGCACATGGCAGTGTTTATATTTTATTAATTGTTTTGCTTGATTACATTTACAACACTCAGGCTCTCTGGCCTAATCAAACACATAAGCCTCCAGCTTATAAAAACTTGTCTCACCAGCCTACGAATATTAATTACAATTCCTTTCAGAACTTGGTTTACAACGGGCTCGGCCTTGGGGACACTACACACAGGGTCCAATACCTAGGTTATATTGTTGATGAGAATGGTGTGCATGTGGATTCAGCCAAGATCCAAGTCTTTCGTGACTGGGCATCCTTGACCACACTAAGTGAGCTTTGAAGTTTCTTAGGACTTCCCAACTTCAATCGTAGATTCATGTTGGGATTTTCCCATATTGCATGGGCCCTCATCCAATTGACCAAGGGTAGTGGAAAGGAAAAGTTCATTTGGGGGAAGTCACAATAGAAAGCATTCGATGATTTGAAAATTTTCTTGTGCTCAGCTCCAGTACTCTCCTTACCCAATATGCATCAACCTTTTGAGATTGAGATCGATGCCTTAGAATATGTCGTGGGCATAGTTCTCACTCAACATGGGAATCCAGTGGCATATCATAGTGAGACACTATCATATGTCATCCATAAGTACCCCACCTATGAAAAATAAATGTATTCCATAGTACAATCCTACCAACAATGGAAGCACTACATTCTTGGGGAGGAGACAATAATCCACACTGATAACAAGCCTCTGTAGTTCATGTAGACACAAGGAAAATTGAAAAATGATCACCATCAAAATTGGTCCACATACTTGCAGTAGTTCCATATCAACATCAAATATAAGACAAGTAGCACCAATCATGTTGTTGACTACCTCAATTGACCTCAAAGTGCATCCTTAACCACGATGCTCCAGTCTTGTGGCCATGAGGCATCCGGCGAGTGACCTCAACTCTACAAGAGTGATATTGACTTCACTACCACTTACTAGATGTTGAGAACAGGTGTGACTATCACTGAATTTCATCTTCAAGACGTTATGTTATGCCATCTGGGCCACCTTTGTGTTCCTTCAAGTGAGCATGCAAATCTGATTTTGGAATCTCACTACAATTGGATGGCAGGACATTTTGGCATGGAAAGGACCCTAGAAGTACTACATAAGCATTTATATTTGCAAAAACTATGCTAGTATGTTAGAAAGTATATCAGGTCCTGCATTACCTGTGTCAGTGCCAAACCAACCACTAAGAAGCAAGGCATGTAGACCTCTCTACCTACTCCCAACAGGCCATGGGAATCCATCTCGATGGACTACATGTCTAGCCTTCCTTCAACCAAACAAGGAAATGATTGTGTTTTTTTGGTGGTTGATTGGTTTTCTAAGATGGCCATCCTAACAACCTGCAAGAAAAATATCACAGTGGAGGCCACTGCCAAGATTTTGTTCAAACAGGTGTGGGTACACTTCGAGATACCACAAACCATCATATCATATAAGGATAGTAGTTTCCTAAGCACATTCTAGTCCAACCTCTAGTCACTTTTGGACACCAAGCTCAAGAAATCCACTTCCTTCCACCCCCAAACTGATGGCCAGACAAAGGTTGTCAACAAAATGATTGTGCATGTCTTGCGCATGTATAACTCCAAACATACATGCACATGGGATGAGATTCTCCCCTATGTTCAACACAGCTATAAGATATCCCTTCATAGCTTGACTGACCATAGTCCCTTTCAGGTGGGGCTGGGATTTCAACCATTGGGTCCCATTGATGTCATGATACCCCTTACATCCAAATAGGCAAAATCATCCCATGTTGAATATGAGGCAGACAAAGCCACCAATTTTATTGAATGGATTCAGCACATCCAGAAACATGTCCATAATATTTTACAGAAAGTGAATGCTAAGAACAAACAATGCCATGATCAACACCGGGTGTCGCACAAGTTTCAGGTAGGAGACAAGGAATGGTTTCATTTGCAGAAAGAGTTTCTTACAATACCCCATCAGAAGCTTCATCCACTTTGATATGGACCTTACACCATCACCAATGTTGTGTGTGACAATTCTTTTGAGCTAAGTATCGCCCCCTTCCTTGGTCTCCACCCAGTGTTCAATGTGGACCTCCTTCAACCCTACTTCCCACCATTATTGGACACATTGGAGATCGCATAACAGTTGACACCAATAGAGATCAACCCTAACTGCATGGAACATGAAACCATTGATCAGATCAGGGAAACTCATATTAAGAGAACTCACCAACAAAGGATCCATATTTATCGGGTTGTCAAAGCAGGGAAACTCTTGCACCAAGACAAGTGGCTCACTCGGGGACAAGTTCAACAGAAGTTTTCCAGTCTAATGGGGGAACTCAACGCAATGGAGACCATTGCTTCCTAAGGGGGGAGGACCTATCTAGGTTGATATCAGTGGCCACCCACCTATTCCACTGCCTCAAAGAAAAATTTCCATTTTGGCAGTGTTTTTACAGTTTTTTGGGTCCCAAACTTTTGGGGCCATTTTGAGGCCCTAAACAACATTTTTTGGGCTTGGCGATGCCTAACAAGTAGTAAAAGGTAGATGCTAGGATGAACAAAATATGTAATCCTTGGATATACCTTTTCAACGGTGTATCTAGCACCCCAAAAAAAGATCGTTGAAAAAGTTACTCCCTTGGGAAGTTGACGTATCAACTACCCCCATCGAGGGCCCACAAATCTTTTGGTGTTTCATCTCCCGAGGTTAAGGTTTTGGATATTTAGGGTTTTCTCATTTATGTTTTATTTTAAAAATTCCTTTGGATCCTCATTGTACTCATCTTCTTGGGAATGAGCGTATCCATCACATCTCTTCTTAGAGATAGGTTGCCACCCTCCTTGCAAGTTTGTTTCAGTCTTCATTTTTACAGTTTCAACGGGTTCTCTTTATTAATTGAAGTCAAGTTTTATTATATCTCTGTATTTATTTTTTATACATATTTATTTCATTTCGTTCCATTTATAAATCCATATCAGATGGCCACGCCTATGGGGGAGTTTGAGGTTCATTGGGAGGCCAAGAGAAACAAATCTACTGAGAAGAATTCCCTTCCTCCTGAAGGGCCCCAAAAGATTTCGGGCAAGAATCACACATAAATCACAAAATAAGCTTAGTGGAGGAGCATATACAACTCATCTTCGAGGTGAGAGGGGAAGCTTTTGAGTTGAATTTCAAAGTGGACCAGTTGGATGCCAATATATCTATGTTTTTGGACTTATGTTCCCATCTCTTGTCTCATCAACATGCTTAGAATTAGGATCTCCAGAGCGTGGCCATCCCAGATAAGAATATCCCCTTGCCGACAGGTCATTTCTTCAACCCACAGAGAGGCCAGGACAAGACCAAGTCTCAGTTTAGTCATGGTTTTACAAACATAAGCTTGCAGTCTTAGTTTTTGTTTTGTTTATTTTCCTGTTGCCTATAGTTTGTTTACTTTTTGAGTCTTGCAAAGAACACATGCAATATTTTTCCCCCACAGTGAATGCTCACATTTTCATTTAAGATGAGGCTTGGGTTGGTTTCCATTTTTGACGACCCAAACCCCGACAAACTTTGCATGTAATTTCTATAATTATTTGAAAGTGATGCAATTTCTAACTTAGGAAAATAAATAAATAACTATATATATCCCATCCAATCTTTAGAGTGCACACTAATAGAACCAATTTGATATAAAACATAGAGTAGATATGAATACAATGGAATATAACTTATCTCTATTGTTAATACATAATTCAACTAGCTAACCAAGAAACTTTGTGTAAACCAACCAACACCTTTTACACAAAAACAACTAACACAATTATTATTTTGCTATTAATATTATATAAACTATTTCCATTATACCTTTTAAGTTAAAGTTAAAAATCAAACCTTTCATGAGTTTGTTATTTAACTAGATAGTTATGGTATTGAAAATGTATATCCGGGTGCTCTGCAGTTTCTTCCACGTCCACAGTCCCGACCCCCCCTAATTGCACCCTCTCTCTAACAGTTCCCTTCCTGGACGACGACCTATTCTCCCCACTCTTCAGCAAAACTCTCCTCGCAGTGTACAGTTTACCTCTCCCTTCCTTCGTAGACGACCATTTTTCTTCCCTGGAAGACTCTCCTCAACACCATGGCAACCTACGAGGATGACGTGGACTACTCACTAGAACCTAATGAATTGTTACCCTGGTTCCCAACAAGTGGCATCTCTCAACCACTCTCTCCCAAGCATTTGGTGCCTCCTAAAACATTTTCTCTATGGGCGACCTATGAACCAGCCTCACTACCTTTGGAAAACTACCCAGACCCTCCTCTCTCACCCACCTCCTTCCTTTCACAGCCACCCAACACTGGTCTCCCCTCAGCGGCCTCCCCCCAAGATTTCCAGGCCTTTCCCCCCCTCTTTATCCCCAAGTTCCTGGTCTCTTTTCCCCCCCTCGGATCCCTGCCCCTCACCTTCCTTGGTCACTCGTCTCCTACCCACTCCCCCTTATGGATCCCCCCTTCACCCCCCCTCCCAGATTCCCTCCTGTTCCCCCCTCCACACTCAGCGAAGGACCACCTCTGGGAAACTTAGTGGCATCTTCATCGGACCCTGATACCCTTCGGCTTGACATCCTCTTTCAGGACTCCAATTTCTTTCCTGATGCGGGATCCGATCTTCTTACTGAAACAATACTTGTTAAGTATCCCAAGGGCTTTATAGGAACCCACCTCCCACCAAAAAATCTGAATAGTTGGGAAAACTTGGAAGATGGCAACAATGAGGAAGCCCTCCTCAGAGGATTGATTGAATACCCAGAACCCCCTACCTCAAAGAGACGTAGAAAAATGAATAAAGTCACTGGAGCTATGACCGACTCCACCAATCTCATACTTGGTGAAGACCTCTCCATGGCATAGGTGTTGGAACTCATAAACAAATCAGTGGTTGGAAAAGTCTATGGGAGGCACTTCAGCGAGAAGACTTTGAAATCTTGGACCCAAACAACATGGGGCTCGACCCAACCCACCCCACCTCGAGTATGTCGATTATCAAGGGGATGGTTTCTCATCACTTTTGCCACCGCAGCCCAAGCTACTCGAGCCCTCTCAGGCTTTTGGTCTATTATCTCCTCTCCAATTCTACTAAAGCTCTGGGATCCAACTTTTGATGCAGCAAGTGCGAGGGCCAACTCCTTTCACATTTGGGTTTGACTTTCTGGGCTTCCGCCCCATCTCTGGTCAGAAAAGGTCTTTTAGGCTATAGGGAATACGGTGGGCATCTATTTGGATACATATTTCTCCTTCAAAGAAATAGGGGAAATGTCCCTAGCCTGCATATTGGTCTCTTTAAAAATGAGAGGGGGGGCACACAAAGAACTAAATATCATGGATCATGGTCACACCAGGGCCCAAATACTAGACTACGAAGGTATACCCTTTCGCTGTCGTCGATTCCATGCCCATGGACATATTATCAAATATTGCCCATAGCCTTTGTGTGGCCGCTCCACATACTCTCATCTCCCAGAAACAGAATTACATCAACAGGGTCTCTCTTCTTCACATTTGACATCTCCCTCCACATCCTCCACCTGTTCCTGATGCTCACTGGACAAAAATACTTTAGGGGCACAACACACTTTAACGGGCTTGGTCGCATGCTCAGCTCAATAGGTTATTGAATGGAACTCCCTACAGGCATGGGACCTTGCTCCACCTCTCCCCACAAGTACACTTCAGTTACCCTCCCTTGATTCTTTTATAAATTTTTAGTTCAATATCCCACTTCCAGTTCGAGATCCTCTCTAGAATTTCAAATACCTCAAATTAGACAACCCTCTTTCTCATGGGTCTTCCCCCCCGAAACTTTTCCGTCCACCTCCTCTGAAGAGACTTCCTCTGACACTACAGAATAACCTACCATCCTCTGTCAACTCAAGAACATAACCATACTCGTCCCCCCTGCCAAAAACTCAGGCCTTGGCCTTGATTCGGAGATTGGCTTTCCAAAAAAAGGAAGAGGCTACACTTCACTACTATCAAAAGCACAATCCAAGGTGCGCATTGATATTGCATCAGGTCTTAGAAAGTAAATTTTTGGGGCACTTAGAGAAGCGCACACCCCTTGGAGGGTTACCCCATGAAAATTCTCTCCCTCAACTACAGGGGTCTGGTGAGCCCCCACAAGAAATTCGCCCTGAAACAGTTTATAAACACACATCAACCAGACATTGTACTACTACAGGAAACTATGACAGACTCCTAAACCATCTCTCCCACACTCTCCTTCCTGCTCCCGGGATGGACCTTTTTGGGATTAGACGTAGCTTCCAGATCTAGGGGACTAGCTACGGGCTGGTGCACAAATTCAATCAAACTCATCAATTCTTGGGGACTCAATTCATGTCTAGAAATTGATATCTTTGTGGAACGATTGAGTAAAGGCTTCAGAACCCTAAATGTATATGGCTCCTATCTAGATAGAATCCCCTTCTGGGAAACACTTTTCAATCTCAAGCTACTGAAGGTCGAAAACCTAATCCTAGGGGGCGACCTCAACTTCTCACTCGGGGAGGTAGAAGTTTGGGGCCCCTCAGCATGCCCAGACCAACTCACTACCAATATCACTCATCTTTTGTTGACCAGTAGGCTTTTGGATATCACACCTATAAAACTTCTTCCAACCTGAAGGAATATGTGCACAAGGGAAGAAAGAGTGGCAAAACGAATTGATCGCTTCCTTGTAGCCAAAGCACTAATGGAGGAAGCATTCCAAGTTAGGAAATGGATTGAGGCAGGAGGAATTTCATATCACTACCCATTCTAGCTCATCTTAGAGGGCGGAACAAGAAATCCCCCTTCCCCCTTTAACGCAACATGGCTTGCAGACAAGAGCTTCCGAGAACTATTCCAAACACACTGGAGACTATATGACTCCAACGCTGGAACCCCGGTGGGAGTCCACTTTGCTAAAAACCTCAAAACAATCAAGTAATTAACTATCCCCTGGGAAAAATAAAAAAGACGGAGGGAGGAAAGTGAACTCCGATCCATAGAAGAACAAAGAGAAGCCATCTACCAAGAAGCAGATGGAGGCTTTCTCACAGACTCTACTAAGGAAGGTTTAAAATTACTAGAATCACGACGCAAACAACTCCTGGCCGATCAGAAAGCAACTTGGAGACTAAAAAGCAGGGTGATATGGCTTGAACAAGCAGACGAAAACACAAAATTATTCCATTCCCATGCAAAGGGATGCAAAGCTACAAACAACATTTTAGATATGAAGGACCTGGAAGGAAGAACAATTTCTACTTTCCCAGGGATGACAAAATTGGGTAAAAATCATTTCAAAACCCTATACAAAGAAGATCGGAGGGAAAACATTTTTTATATAGTCAGACTGACACTCTACTACCCCAGCTTCGTAAATGAACAAAACAACAGAGACCTCTAAACAGAAGTCAGCGAAGTCAAACTAAAGGAAACTCTTTGCAGCTTCCAAAAAGACAAAATCCTGGGACCTGATGGATGGCTGATAGAATTCTATCTAGGGTTCTATAAACTATTTGGAGAAGACCTTCTCCAGGTAGTGGAAGAAACAAGAAATAATGGATTAATACATCCACCCTTTAACACAACCTTCTTGGCCTTAATCCCCAAAAATTATGAACCCTCATCCTTTGAAGACTTCAGACCGATTTCACTCTGCAACTGCATTTACAAAATCGTTGCAAAAATCATCTCCAAACGTCTCAAACCTATCCTCTCGGAAGTGATCTCAAAAGAACAATTTGGGTTCCTGAATGGACGACAGATACATGAAGCTATCGGAGTAGCACAAGAAGGTCTACACAATTTGAAATCTCTTCAGTCCAAAGGAGTAGTAATAAAAATTGACCTATCAAAGGCCTTCGACTGAGTAAGCTGGTCCTTTATCAGACTACTACTCACACACTTAGGGTTTGAGGTACCCTTCATTAGCTAGATAATGTCTTGTATCTCCTCAGTAACGTTTGTGTTCCTGATCAACGTAGCAACCTCCCCTTTCTTCACCTCCGAGAGAGGACTAAGACAAGGTTTCCCCCTCTCCCCCCTGTTATTTCTCCTAGTAGCAGAAGGATTAAGCAGCGCCCTAATATCAGCCACCAACTTGGGAGACTTAAAAGGTATAAAAACTTCTCCAGATTTCACAATCACACATTTACTCTTCGTAGATGATGTCCTAATTTTCTGCAGTGGTAGACCAAGAGATGTAGAGACCCTAGTAGCAATTCTCCAGATCTTCAAGGATGCAATAGGGATGAATATAAAATCTCAAAAATCCACCTTGACCCTCATTGAGATTGATGAAATTACAACAACTTACTACAAAACACTTTTCCCCTTCCCCCTACAGGAACTCCAACAAGGGATCAAATATCTTGGCTTCCAGCTCAAAACATACAACTACCACAAAAGGGACAAGAGTTGTCTACTATCCAAGTTAGAAAAATGACTTTCTCTCTGGAGTTTCCGCTGGCTCTCAAGAGCAGGAGGATTGACCCTCATGAAAGCGGTACTAGAAACCATTCCAATATACTAAATGTCCCTATCCTGGATCCCCAAAGGTATATTAGAAAAAATCCGAAGACTCTGCTTTATATTTATCTGGTCAGGAATAAAGGACGACTACACTATAACTTGGGCAAAATGGGAACTATTAGCTAGACCTAAAGCACTGGGGGGTTGGGGGCTGAAAAATATCTTCACTTTTGCAAAAGCCTTAGCGGCCAAATCTAGTTGGAGACTAATCACCACCAACACCTTATGGACACAAGTGGCCACCCACAAATACATAAATCCAGGATCTCTAGAAGAATGGATCCATCGAGTAAACAAAACATCTCCAAACTTCTCCATTGTATGGAAAGAAATCATCAAGTCCTTTCATGTAATCGGGGATGGGCTGGCCTAGAAAATTGGTAAGGGGGACAAATTACGACTAGGCTCATATCCTTGGCTAGGCAATGGACTTGCCCACTCTCTTTCAAAAGATCTACAGGATCACCTACATGCACAGGGGCTCTACAAACTAAATCAAATTGCAAACCCGGGCTCCACAAACATCTGGCACCAAGGATGGTATTTTGCAGAGACCCTTGGGATGCAAGGAGACCTAAAAATCCAATGGTGAAACTACTTGCTTTTACTTCAGAGGGAAAACATAAGACTCCTAGACTATGAAGATGAATTGGTCTGGCAAAAATCTCTACACTATGTGTACAGCACCGAAACTAGGATACACATTCCTCAGTATTGACCTTCTACAAGAGGAACCACTATAGTGGTGGAAAGGGTTATGGAAACTAAAAGCCCCCCTAAAATCAATGCTCTTCATGTGGACAACATTATCAAACAAAGTACCAACTTGGGACAAAATGCGGAAACGCCAGATCAAAAAATTAGGCTGGTGTTCATTATGTATAGGGGACTTTGAAACTATTTATCACATTCTCATCACCTGCCCTTTCACCAAAAAAGTATGGAGGGAAGCATCTCTCACCCTACAAAAAAGTTGTACCTGGAATGGAAAAACACTAGATTCCACCTGGAAATCCTGGCTTCTTGAAGCCTCCCACAAATCTCTAAAAGCCCTACCCCTATTAATAAATTGGGGAATCTGGATAGCTCGGAATAGATCAATATTCCAAGAAAAATATACGGCACCAGAATTTGTTGCAACTCAAAGCCTCTCCATTTTAGAACACTTCCCCCCAGGGAAAGACTACACCCAAAACCCAAATCCCTCATCCCCCAAACCATAGACCACTCCACATCTTGGGCTTTCTTCGATGGGGCCTCACAAAACTCTCATTGTCAGGGGGGGGAATACAGCTCCATCTTACGGACACTCACTCTATCAAGATAAAATTGGGACTGGGGAAAGGCACCAACAACTATGCAGAACTGATGACACTCCTCCTACTTCTTAAATTAGCAAAAGAACATGATTTGAATTCTATACAAATCTTTGAGGACTCTATGATTGTAATAAAATGGGCACAAAAAACACAACACTGCCACAATATTTACTTGCAGCCCTTGTTAAGAGAGACTCATAATCTGCTGAATACATTTGACTCCTTCTCTATTCAACATGTCTACAAGAGCAGGAATGCCATAGCAGACTTGTTGTCCAAAAAATGGATCAACTTAAATTTTGGTCAATGGCACTTCATAGAATCAGAAGAAGATACAATGCAAGCTTACTACCACAGACCTTTCATCGAAGATCAAACACACTCTACGACACGTTAACATTGAAATATTTTTTGACACATAAACAATAACATATTTTCAAACCCACTTTTCTGGGAAAGCTCAATATATTGTAATATTCAGCACTACTCTACAAGCACTGAACAACTTCGGAAAGTCATCGATATACCAACAACATGATCCGCACAAATATCAGCAGATCGAACTTCTTTTGGTGCAAACCATCACACTTTCTTTATGCTCACAAATGTGCAAATATAGCAACTACAAAATGTAATTTTGTTTCTCCGGATGAATAAAATTACACTTTTTTCTGAGGAAAAAAAAATTAAGAATGTATATCCATTAATAAAATGTATGGTATTGAGAATGTATATCCGTTAATAAAATGTATGCCATGTTTTATTTTGCAATATAAAATATTAAAAACATATAAATAAAATCTAATATAAATTCATTTTAATTTTAATTTTTTATTAACAAATAAGTTTGCACATATATTTTATAAATTTTATTTTTTTATTAACAAATAAGTTTGCACATATATTTTATCTTTCAGTATATTAAAATAATTTAAAAGTAAAGATGCATTTTTTTATTATGTAATAAAATAATATTAGAATATTTAAGAATGTATATGCATTAAGAAAATGTATGCAATGGCTTATTTTGTAATTAAGAATATTTATTTTAATTTTAATTTTTTTATAATTTAGAATATTTATTTTAATTTTAATTTTTCTAAGAATAAATAAATTTACACATATACATTTAATCCTTCTAAATACTAAAATAATTTAAAAGAAGCAATTTAAAAGTTAAGAATAATTTAAAAGAAGCAATTTAAAAGTTAAGATGCATTTTTGCTTATGTAATATAATAATGTTGAATAATTATAATGGCAAGTCACTTGTGAAACATCCGAGAGATAAGTTTAGATATACATAGAGTATGTTACTTATCTAACAGGTAAAGTTTAAAATTGTATTTATTAGATTTTATTTTAATTTAGTGTTAATATTATTAATAATAATTAAGAATAATAAAAAAAATTAATATTTTAGAAAGAAAATGTGATAAAATAGGAAAAGAGTGACTAACGTGTATGAAAAAAATGAAATTAAGTATGTCTAAGACAGTTTAAAAAGAGGTTGAGAAATATGGAGAGTTCTTAAATAATTTAGAAGTTAAGATTTTTTCCATAATTGTGTAATATAATAATGTTATAATATTTATAATTGTAAGTAACTTGTAAAACACCTAAGACATGATTTTAAAGATAAATAGAATATGTAGTTTATGTAAAATATTTTGTAGAGTTTAAAGTTTTAATTTTAGTATATTTATTAAATGATATTTTAATTTAGAAGTTAAGATTTTTTTCTTAATTGTGTAATATAATAATGTTAGAATATTTATAATTGTATGTCACTTGTAAAACATTTAAGATATGATTTTAAAAGATAAATAGAGTATGTAGTTTATGTAAAATATTTTGTAGAGTGTAAAGTTTTAGTTTTAGTATATTTATTAAATAATATTTTAATTTAGTGTTAATATTATTATTAATAATTAAGAATAAATATGGGGAGACAAGTGTGGGAAGGGTGTTTTTCGACTTTAGAGGAAATCGATTAATAGAGTATTTTTGGAACTTATGAGTCACTACCAATGACAAAGCAAAAACATATGTTTTGTATATTGTCATAGAATTGGCAAAGAAGAGACAAATTAATGCTTTCAATATAGTCGGTGACTCTAAAAATACGATTCGCTATTTTATCAAGGCCTCCTCTCCGAAAGATACAAGTCTAAAACATTTAGTGGATGGCATTAAAAAACATGTGTGGTTTTCAGGCACAATTCTATCATATCCTCTGATATAATAACATTGCAGCGGATACCTTAGCAAATAAGGCCATTAGGACAACCCCTAGTCATATGGAGGTGAATGGAGAGGTGATTGTGCCCGCCCCCCCCCCCNCGTAAAAATGCTTGTGTCCAAGTGTTATAAGACCATGGTAAGCTTCCTCAGCCATGTGGAAGGGACAGGTCCATTATTCATCCCGGTCATTTGCCCGTGTTCCGTCATTCGGATTAAAGGTCGATATCAGTTAGCTTGTGGCTGGATCACTCACAGGAGGAATTTTGTACAGTGAGGGCTCTAGTTCACTCCTATTCTGATGGCTCTGAAGCAGGGGAGATGTATGATGATTATGGAGGATGGTGGCAAGGATGGAAAAGTACTTATCTACAACCTAATTCAGGAAGGTATCATCAAGATTACCTGGGAGATGCATGGTCATCTTATGAAGGATAATTCAGGCATTGATACGCAAGTACGTCGCACTAGAGGAAATGTGAGTCTAAATGAGAATAAGGTTTACTAAGTCATTGTGAAAAATTGGATATGTAGTATGTATTGAAATTGCCTGGGTTGCTCGTTGCCTGGTCAAACTAGGCCATTAAACAATCCTGAGGAGTATTCAACAAGATTGGGTTCTGAGTTAGCAATTGGTGGCCCTAATTTGGTGAGTAACTCTGGAGAAGTTAATCTAGGCTCTAGAAGGAATTCTGTAGAAATTCCTATGTGGTCGATTAAGGTATTGAAGCAACAAATTTTCAGTGTTCAATTTCTTCCTCAACAAATTCTATTGGACAAAGAAACTATTATGGATAACAAGGATTGGATAGAAAACGTGGATGAGGAAATGGAGGCTAGCAATGAGGAAAGGAAAATATTGGCTCTTAGAGTAAATTCTCTTAGTTCTACAACAACATTCACTCTCAATACTCTTATTCATCATCGTGTTCTCATTGGCCAGCTTCAGGATGAAGTAGACTTCTTGCGTCGTCGGTTAGTTTCACTCCAAAGACAGATAACACAAAGGATTAAGGAACCTGGTAATTCAAGTTCAGTTGTAGGACAAGCAAGAGGAGAAGCAACTGAAGTGGAAATTTTGTCAGATCTAAATGCACCTATGGAAGTCACTAAGGAACAAGAACAACTAGAGAATGATTTTGTTACAAAAAAAACCAATAATACTTTATGTATGTTTTGTCTAACAGTATGTATAATTGATATTTTTTGTCAAATATATATAGCTAAGAATAGCAGCAGTAGTAAGATATAGACAAGTAATAGCTGGAAGATAAACAACTGGTTGATAGAAGCTGCTTTATTAGAGCTAGAATTGTGTTTTTTTTAACTCTCTTTTTTGTATTCTATAGTCTAGACCACACCTTTTATATATATATATATATAAATCCATCAATTCTTATGGTTTTTTTTAGAATAAACAAATTTAATTAATACTTTAGAAAGAAGATGTGATAAAACATTTAAAAAAAAATGTGATAAAATAAGAAGGGAGTGTCTAAGGTGTATGGAAAAGAAGTTAAGTATGTCAAGATATAATTTAAGAAAGAGGTGGAGAAATCTAAAAAGATGGAAATATATTAAAATTAAATTGATTAAAGATATATGAAAAATTACAAGAAGAGTGATCTCTTAACACATGAAATTGAAAAAAATAAATAAAATAATATATAGTAATCAATTTATACTTTGAGCATAATAATAATACCTAGCATCTATGTTATAACAACATAGATTTGATACGGGTCCCAAGGGATAGCTTAGTTGGCAAGACGTGCGCACACTCTTCCAGTTTGGGGAGAGGTTACGGGTTCGAGCCTAGCTATGAGTCCCTGGGGCTGCTGCTTTCTCATCTGGAAAAAACATAGATTTGATATGAGTACTTATATGAAAGCCAACATGAAATTGAAAAAAATAAAAAATAATAATACATAGTAATCAATTTATACTTTTAGGATAATAATAATACCTAGCATCTATAATATAACAACATAGATTTGACATGAGTGCTTATATGAAAGCCAACACTATCCATGAGCGTTTTTATATTGAATAATGGAATAATAAGATACTCTTCCCAATTGAATAAAATATCTAATCGAAAAGTCAATACACTTTATTCATAATGGAATCTCACAATATGAGGATGTTTAAATAATAAAAAATATTAGTAAAATCTTAATTTCCTATAGTTTATCATATCTTTTACAATTCCATTTTATCATAATGGTTTCTGGTTCTATTAGTGGAAATCATTGAGTGCCTCTTAATGTGTCAAATGTGTATTTACCCAATTTAAAGATGGTATTCTATATAAAACATTTGGCTAGTGGAACTTTTTAATTTTATTAAAATTGTTTAATATTTTTTACTTAATTCAATTATATATATATATATATATATATATATATATATATATATATATATATATATATATATAATTTTAATTTTAATTTTTTAATAAAAAAAAATCATCATATTTAAAACTAAAAACATATATTTTTTTATTAAAAAAATATCATAAATTATTAATATTATTAAACATTTAACTAAAACTATTAATATAATTTTATCAAATTAAACATTAATAAAAAATAAAATTTAAATCCAAAATCTTATTTAAAAAAAAATTAACTAAATTTACAAACTCAAAGATTTTGTTCTCCATTATACCATTAATGTTCCTTATCTTACTCATGATTTAACAAGATATCATATCCCTTTTAATAATGTTGGATGCGTTAATTCCTCAACTTTCATACTTTTGCATTAACATTATGGAATAAATCCCCTTATAAAAGTATAAAGCAATATATTGAAAAAAGTTAAGGTTCTTTAGTCCGATAATGGAAAAAAGTTAAAGCTCTTTAGTTAAAATTTTCTACCTTTGTCCTTTTTCTTTCCTCATCGACGATGTTTAATAAAAATATAAAAATAAATTAAATCATAATAATATATATATATAATAATAATAAAATATATAAAAAAAATAATAATAAATTGAAAGGTGATTACGATGTTTAATAAAAATATAAAAAAAAATTAAATCATAATAATATTATAAAAAACTAATAATAAATTGAAAGGTGATTTAACTTATATTAATTTAGTTATAATATTTTATAAAAAACTAATAATAAATTGAAAGGTGATTTAATTTATATTAATTTAGTTATAATATTTTGTAAATAATTATAGAAAAAAGGTAAGGTTTCTTAGTTAATTTTTTTTTTTTTTTTCTTTCCTTCCACGTTGAGGATGTTTAAAAAAATATAATAAAATTTTAAATTATAATTTAATAATATAAAAAATAAAAAAAATTAGTAATAAATTGAAAGGTGATTTAACTTATATCAATTTTTAAATTGTATTAATTAGTAATAAATTGAAAGGTGACTTAACTTATATCTATTTAGTTGTAATACTTTTTAAATAATTATGGAAAAAAGTCAAAGCTTTTTAATTAAAATTTTATTTTTCTTTTCACATTGAGGATGCTTAATAAAAAAATATAATAAAAATTTAAATTATAATTTAATAATTTATAAAAAAATAGTAATAAATTGAAAAATATTTAACTTATATATTTAGTTGTAATACTTTTTAAATAATTATGAATAAAATTTAAATAAATAAACCTTTACAATAAAAGTACTTAACCAAAAAAACAACACATAAAAAAAGATTATAAGATCATAGTTAGTACATAATATACCTACATCATTTTTATCATTAAAGTTGTCAATATTAAATAATTTATTAAAAAGTTTATGCATAAAGGATTTTTTTTTAGATTTGTTCTCATCCATTATATATATATATATATATATATAATCTATTTTTAAAGTTAGAGTCAAGTCAGTGCATCAAATTGGTGTATGAGATCTCCTTATTTGTGGGATAAGGGATCTTTTCCGCCAAATGATTTGACTAGTAAAGTCTACGAAGGTATACATACCCTAACCCCTCTAGATTTGAACATGTAACCTCTTAAGAGGAAACACATGTTCTTAACCATTAAATCCATTCAAACTATATCATTTCTCTAATCACTTTCTAAAATATATAATTTCAATTGTCTTTAAATGCTAATCATATATTTGTTTTTAATTATAATTATATATTTATTTTTTATCATATGCACTCAAAAACAATTTATAACTTTATCATATACGAATCACTTTGTAAGGAAACGACGAGGATGTCTTAAAATGCATTTTATTAAAACATTGAATATATAAAGTTTTGGTGAAATATCAAATATTATAATTAAATAAATAAATGGAATATATTCCATATATTATGAAAACATTTTTTAATTAAATAATTATGGTTCGAGGAGTTATTTTGTCAAAGTTTGATTGGATGTGTATCTCGTCTTTAACTATATTAAATATATTTTAATCGCATTAAATGATCACAATTGCATTAAATGGGTCTTAATATTCTTTTTATGTGGAATATGTGTTTAGAGAATTTGAATTTTGGTGGGAAAATAACATATCAACCCATTATTTATTAACCACTTTAAATATAAAATTGTAATCACAAAGAGCTTTGACATCATTTAATATTCTTTGTGTGTGGTCATGTTAGTGTGTCAAGGAATATGTGTTTAGGGAATTTGAATTTTGGTGGGAAAATAACATATCAACCCAGTGTTTATTAACCACCTTAAATATAAAATTGTAATGTCAAGGAGCCTTGACATCATTTAATATTCTTTGTGTGTGGTCATGTAAAATTGTAATGACAAAGGGTCTTGACATCATTTAATATTCTTTGTGTGTGGTCATGTTAGTGTGTCAGGGGAACATGTGCATTTTTCTGGACATGTAATATGTTATATATGTAATACATATTACATGAAATATAACATATTAACTAAGTTGTTATTAAATAAATATTTAATATAACATATTAGTTTGTGTATTGAAGTGGATTTTGTAAATGGTTTATTTAAATAAATTTGGATTGAGATAATTAATAAAATTTGAAAATAAAAATTAGAATATGAATAAATTTTTTTAAATATAATATTTTTTTTAATGATTTTTTAAAATATAATAATTTTTTTAATGATAGTTTTGTCTAAAATATTATAAGAAAATCTTACAAACTTTTTAGAAGAAGCTAAAAAGGAAATAATGAAAAGTTCCTTTCTACCCAGGTGTAGAAGAATGTCACCATATAGTGGAGGTTGAAGATTCTACTAAGGATATAGACTTTGAAAATGAAAAACCAAACATTAAGAATGTCACCTTTGTAGAGGTTGGAGAGTCCACTCGAGTATAGACTTTGAAAGTGAAAAAAACAAACAAACATTAATAACTCTATAGAGAGAAATTATCATTTTACTTTGATGTGTTGATTTAATTTTCTAATATTTTTCATTTAATTTTGAATTGTGTGAAGTAGTTAAAATCATAACTTTCTTATTTTAGAATTTATAAATAAAAGATAAATTAAAATAATGAAAAAAATAAACAAATAATTATTTGTTTGTGAAAAATTGAATTGTGGAGAAAACTTAAGAATGTTAAATGAACTTCATATTTTAAAATTTATAGACCAAGTTAAAATAATGTAAAGAGAGGAAAATAATATAAATAATCTTATTTTATATTATATGATTCTTTGGTAAAATAAAATTTTGTCTATGGTAAAATAAAAATTTTATTTCAAAGAGAAGAAAATAATATAAATAATCTTATTTTATACTATATGATTCTTTGGTCAAATAAAATTTTGTCAATAATGAATATGTTTTAATGAATATGTTTTAATATACTGTTTGTGCATGTTTATACAAAATCTTTTTGAGTTGTTTTTTATTTTTTATGAATTAATACATAATGAATTGAAAACTAGACTTAATTTCTATGTAGTCACAAGAGAAAGTGTTTTCCATCCTTAGTTTTTTAGTGTCACAAGAATAACATATTTTTTTCTCCTATTGTATTTTAGGTTTAATGTAATCTCCACTTTTACAATGAGACTTAATGCGTATGTAAGCATGATAATATAGGAGAAAGTCTTTCTCATCCTCTACCTTTTGAGAATCACGAAAATAACATATTCCCTCCTCCCATGGTATTTTAGGTCTAGTCTAATCCTTAGCATCAAAATAAGACCTAATGTCTATGTAATGTTAAAACACTAATCATAAGTTAGTTGGTTAGTTAAGTTAACCTAACTGTTATACAGTTACATGATAGTTATGGTCTTTTGTATTATATATGTACATCTATGTACATGATTATTTACAGAAGCATTG